>APFE030216086.1:100457-118116 GCA_000404065.3 Pinus taeda
GTTGGTTGTTAGAACAAATTCGCCCAAACAGGATCAGCGCGGGTGAGACACTGAGCTGGCGCGCTGACATCGCAGATCAACTATAGAGGAGGTCCGGTCAGCGCTCAACAAGGCAAACGGAGGGCGCGGTGTCCGTAAAATGAGACCAGCGCGGAAAAGACGTGTGCTTCCGCGCTGGTAGCGCATCAGATACACTGGCCTCCGCCTGTCAGCGCGGTTATTAAATAAACAGACGCGATGATCTTTTTAACTTAGGCAAAGAGGGTTTTTAGCCATTTTGAGGAGCATGAGCATAGGTGAATGTGGTTTCACAACACAGTGGGGAGACTGACATGGTGGCAGTGACATTTTACTGTGTAACAAATACCAAAAATTAACATGGTATCGGAGCTGAGGTGAAGACAAAGTCCAAGAGAGTGAAATAACAATCACAAAAGATAGATGGACAAGGACAAAAGGCTCAATGGGTTCCTCATCTCACTTCCCTGCTAAAGACAAGCTCCATGAAAAGTCTGACTATCATGGATGGAAGATGTCTCTCAATCTAACCTTGGAAGAACAAGAAGTGTTGGATTATGTGAAGGGTAAAATCTATGAGCCTCCTTCAAATGCACTAGATTCTACAAAGTCCAAGTATAATAAGGTTGAAGTCAAAGCGAAGAAGATTATCAGAGATTCCATCGACAAGCGTCTGGTGGCCTACATCTCCGATTTAAACACCTCCAAGGAGATCTATGACAGGTTGGTCAGCATGTTCAAGGTTAGTGATGCAAATCAAATTTTATTTCTCAAAAAGAAGTTGAAAGATATTAAGAAGGGAAAGGACAAGGATATTCAATCCTACGTCTTAAGGATCATTGATATCAAGAATGATCTACTTTCAATTGGAGAGGTCATTCCTGACAGGGAACTTACTATCACTACCCTTGGAGGACTCCCACCTGAGTGGTATATATTTAGAAACACTATTATCAATAATGATTGAATTCCCAAGTTTGAAGAATGTTGGGCATGGAATCCCCCCACAATATGTTTTGGGGCTCAAAGCCCAAGTTTTGAGTGATATTATTGTAAAGCTCCATGAATTGCAATGGCGAAATGGATGTTAGAGTCATAGGGTTGTCCGCCCTAAGTTTGAATGTAATGTTGGCCTACCCATGGTCCACGGACCATGGGATTATATAAATAGAGTGAGGCTCTAAGTTGTAAAGAGAGCATGATGATAATAGAATCGAAGGGATAGAATGAGATAGAGAAGCATAGAAGAAAAGTCTAAGTGTGTTTTGGGTTGTAGTAATAGGAAGAGGCTCTGCAGCTGAGTGCACAGAGGCCTAGTAGAGTCCGCAGCTGAGTGCGTGGGCCCCTGCAGCTAAGTGCGTGGACCCCTCTAGCTGAGTGTGCAGGATAGAATTGAGTCTATAACTAGAGAAGAGATTAATAAATAAAGGTTGTGTTACCAATTATGTGCATCTATTCTGAGTTATTACATGTTTGATATCATTTGCAATTATATTGTTTATATACCACGCGCACTTGTATGAATGGTAAATATTGTTAAGCACAACTGAAAGCATACAGATTAGCTAAGTTAAGCAACTAATATCGAGTTACTAGTAAGGACTTGGGTAATAACATTGTTCGGCCCCCGAGTAGGGTTGCACGAAGGCAGTACCTCAAGCTGCGAGGAACAATAAAGTGCGCGTACCAATGTGCGCAACCACGGACCACTAGAAACTCATCAGACATCTCCAGGATGTGGAAACCTGGTTCTAGCACCCTCCCATACTACTTCGAGTGAGACCTCAATCCACGCTCCATGGACTGTTGCCGAAAGGTCCATTAGTACCAAGATTTGTTTGGCTAAATTACCTCCGCACATGGGTTAGGCCCCAACAAGCCAACAAATGGTTCTATGGTCGGGACCAAGATCTGGATAAAGGACGTCTGATGTCGTGTCACTGGAATCTGACAAAGAAATAAATTGAAGGGTGGTTGGACAGAAAAATTCATGAATTCACGGCGCAGGAAAATAGGAATACGTGAGCATCAAAGGAATAGTGGTTAGAGTTCTACTTATATATGGAAAACCACGAAATTTTCTTTGCATCCTTCCCCTCTGAGTTGTATGAGTGGATCGCAAAGTTAGCAGAGAGTCAGGGAAGGTGTAGGCTCGACAAACCAATTGTGTGGACTCCAGAATTGGTGCGCGGACTAGAAGCATCGGAAGATAAGGTCGCGCGCACTGTGGACCATTGGATCGATCGAATTATAGGAGGATTTATCGCCGAGTTTGCGGTAGACACGACAGTCAGCTATAGCGAGGCGGAACAATGCTTCCTCAAAGGACCGCGAGGTAAGTACATTAAATCTTTAAACACTTGGATTAAAATTCTATTGTGAAAAAAGCAGGTTATGCGAATAAATTGGTGTTTGGGGCTACGTGAAGTGGGAGGATCTATAGAAATGAAGGTAGGAAAAAGATAGAAAATAGCCCCTTGATTTCATCTCAACGGGAAAGTGAGGAAGAACTCGCAAAAGTTTCTCCGAGAAGCACGATCAGTCTGATAAGGCAACAAATTTCGTGCATACCACCTCCACCTACACCACCACCAGTCTCACCATCTTCACCTCCATCTCTGCCCACACCACCTCCGCCACCCCCACCGTTTAATATGGCAAGCGCGATAAAATTGTCGGTATTCAGAGTAGGGAAAGAGGATCCAGACCAATTTTGGTTCGTGGTAAAAGCTGTATGGGAAGCACAAGGAGTCGTGGATGACAATATAAAGAAGGCAATGCTGGTAAGCGCGTTGTAGGACCGCGCACTAACATGGTACATTAAGCATTCTAATGACCATCCAAACGTGGGAATCGCAGATATCCAGGCTATGCTGAACAAGGAATTTAGCAGGGCAAAATCGGAGACACAATCGATTATCGGGTTTAAGGAAATTGCGATGCTTCCAGGCGAGACTCCATGGGATCTGGATCAGAGACTGAAAAATATGATTCGCGAAGCCAACATGAACTGACGGATGGACAGCACCGCGCATGGTTTGTAGTGTCACTAACGCCGCATTTAAGGATGGCATTGTCACAGCAGAAGTTATCCACCCAAGCCAAAGCTTTGGAGATTGCAATGAGACTACACGAGACCCCAATACAAGATCCTGGCCTGGGAGTCCAACAAATCCACGCACAACTGCAAAATTTGTGTTTGGAAATGCAGAGTTTGAAACAGGACAGGACAACTCGCCCAGAAACGCGCAAGGAGGTATGTTGCATAAAATGCAAAGGCCAGGGGCATGACAAGGACCATTGTCCATTTTTTGCGAACTACCTAGTGATAGGAGGGCCAATGCCATTAAGACCAAAGGCACAAACAGGACCGAGCGCGGCGCTTGCATTATGGTGCACGATTTGTCAGATAGGAGGAAAACATGTTACAAATAATTTTCATCTATTACAGAAGTATACGTAGACGTCCCAACAATTGTTTTGTAATTTCTGCAGGTCGGTAGGCCATGATGAGCACACCTACAGAAGTTACGAGTTGATGATGGATCAGACTCCTGCCTATAGATTGCAGACCGAAACGCGAGCCCTCGATCCAAATGCAAGGATGGCACGTGCTGGATTTCAGGGACGTAGACGAGGTCGAGGTGGAATGGGATCGGGAAGGGGTCACAGAAAACTGATTTGTTACAATTGCGAAGGGCCAGGGCATTATGCCCGCGATTTCACAAATCCGACAAGAGTATCATGTTTATATTGTACTCAGTTTGGTCATGAGGTAGAGGACTGCCCTACACTGATAGGGAGGCTGCGCGAGAAAGGGATACTCCAGCCTCCCCCGACTCAGAATTTGCAAATGATGAGGTCTGAACCACGCGAAGAGGACCCGAATGTAAACATAGTGCTCAGAAGCGGTATCACGACAGGAGATGACAAAGGTAAGCAGACTGAAGAAAGTGCATGGGTTCCCAAGGCTCCTACAAAGGAACTTGAATCTGATTTAGAACACGCGAAGGAGACATTCATGGAAGCTAAGAAGAGCTTCACGGAGTCCTCCACTTCATGTAGTAAGGATTAGTTAGGACTGGAGATGGATCCTTCAATGCTCACTACCTTTCTGGAGACATGTATGAAGCTGTTGCGCAACAACAAGGCTGTGAAGGGACTACAAGAGCTTATCACTATGTGCGCTAGGTCAGGAGAATCGCGTGTAGTCCGAAATCTCGGAAAGCACACATCGCGAACAAAAAGGGAAATGAGATTGACTGCGCAAATCGGGGAGTATAAAATGGACCAAGTAATTCTGGATCTAGGATCGGACGCGAATGTGCTACCAAAGAAAACATGGGAGTGCATGGGCAAGCACGCATTGCAATGGTCCCCTATTGAATTACAAATGGTGAACCAGTAGAAGATCCTACTGATGGAAAGATTGCAGGGAATAACGGTAGACATCGAAGGTGCGAGTGCTCTTGCAGATTTTGAAGTGATAGAGATTGTCGATGACAACAATCCCTATACCATGCTACTAAGAATAGATTGGGCCACTGATATGAACGGAGTGATAAACCTAAAGAAGTGTAAAATGATTTTTGAGAAAAAGTCACTACGCGCAGTGGTACCATTAGACCCTGAGGAAGGAGTGTGCTACACAGAGCCAGTGCGCGACAACGATCTAGACTGTATCTACAAGATAACCGCTCAGGAATAGGATTAGGTTAATCCTACAGTAGATGGCCGAATTTCGTGGGAGCGTGAAAGCTCATACGCCTCAGGTTCAGATGAGGAGACAGAACGATGGTAGAACCGGTTACACAAGATAACCACACTCAATTGCAACATGATGGTAAGATCACTGCACTGCGGGACAACTGAGGTGAGAGATCTGCCTATATATGATGGGTTGACAATGGTGGATGAATTCCTAAACAAATTTGAAAGCGAAGTGCTGGAACAGCAGCGGTTCGATGCTCTGAAATGGGCACTGTGCGCTACGCCTGCAAGGTGGTGGGGTAGGCATCAGAGAAGCTTGGAGAACTGGTGCAAATGCAGAAAGATGATGCACTTACAATTTGGGAAGCCTCAGATGAGGATGGAAGCCAGGCATGATGGACGAAACAGCGTGCATGCTCACCTTTCCAGATGGGTACAGGCGTATGGCACACAACCTGCACGAATGCACACCATTCTCACGGTAGGAAATAGGAACAAGCAGAAGCAGGTAAGGCAAGTGCACGAACGACAAATTATGATAAGACATAGCGCGTCAAAAATCATACACAGGGAAGCCTTTGACAAGGTGTGTGAAGTGCTGAACAGGGTCCACCATGTGAGACGCACCGACTGGGACCTCCACGTACCAGTGGTTGTATGGGCTTATAGGACCATGTGCAAAACTTTGACTGTGCAAGCGCTTCCAAAGCTGCAACATGAAGCAGGGGCTGTAGTCCCTGTGGAGCATGCGAAGCCGAGTCCGCGCATAACAACACTCGTAGATACGACGATCTGCGCAAAGAAAAACGTAGAAATCACCCAACTACGAGAAATAGCACATATAAGACTTGAGGAAGAAATCTGACGGGGAAACTTTAGACTTCGCGAACTTGAAAAAGACCGGGTACGGCTAAGGGAGAAAAGCGCTTTAATGGATGCAGAGGTCAAGAAGCTGGAGAATGAAATAAAGGAAGCATTTCTCATCGAAAAACCAAGGATGGCAAGGCAAGGTGCGTACAATCATACTGACAAATTGGAAAACTATCATCGTGAATTAGTTAGTCTGCTGCCTTGGCTTGGACCGCATATCGCCAAACATAGTAACCAGGGTAGTGCATTGCAAATAGTAGAGTGCGCGATGCCGATCATCACAATGGAAGATGGGGATTCTCCGCGAACCATGCTGGAAGACGAGATGGAGCCTCGCACGGGTGGTGTGACCACTTGACTAGCCGCAGGAAGAACAATCTTAACACTCCAAGCAGTTGAAAGGGAGCGCAGGACTATAAAATATTATGCCTGAGAGCTGTGCGATATTGGATATGCGTGTAGAATCAGAACGTCATAGGGTTCGCGACTGCGCATGGAGGGCTGCGCTGCCGCACGGGTCAGCTGGGAAGTGACCGTTGGTGTCACTATTCACGATGAGATGTTTGGTTTGAGGCCAAATGGAGTAGGTGGTGGGCATTTAAAACCCAAGTTATGGGCAAGATTTGGGAAAATATGCTGCCAAAAAAGCATTAATGGCCCGAAATTGGGGGGAACGGTCGAATTCAAATTCGAAAGGTGCTATAAAAATCAAAGGGCTGGCCAACGAACAACACTTGTTCATTTGAGAATTGAGCGCTTGAGCAAAGCATAGAGCATTAAGAACCGAGCGATAATTGAACCCCTAAGCTCGCAAGAGACAAGAATACAGCCTAGAGATGATGACAGCGACTAAGGATGGGTTGGGAATTGAAGAGGTGCCCATCGGCGAAGCCGGGCAAACCCAAATGGTGGAGGATGTTCTAGAAGGCACCGAGGTGGTGACAAAAATCCCCAAATCACCACGAACACGGCGGCCCAAGAAGGATAAATAGGCAATGGGTCCAATACGTGTCCCCAAGGAATCCGTGGCACAACAAACTAACCATGGTAGAGAAGGTGAAAGCAATCACAATAGAAATGGATGAGTAAGAAGAAGATCTGCAGGCCCTAATTACCGTAGAAGAAGAAGTCGAAGACATGGAGGAGGATATACAGCCATTACGCTCTGCAACAAAATTGCCCGCGTATGTCCCTCTGTGGAAGGGGAAAACCAAAGTGCCGAAGGATCTGGACGAAATGAAGAGTTCACTCCAGACCCCGCTCCTCCCAGATGGCATTGTATTTGAGGGCATGCACCTAGGTTGCATACCAACCATGAAGTTCGAAGATTGGGACCTCGCTGACCGCAACTCTGATGAAGAAAAATACTGAGGGGGGCGTGATAGTATTAGAGCCGCGGAAATGGCTATGCGGTGTGGAAAAGGCCAGGCTGCTGCACTTATTATGGATAACACATTTACATCACGTGCCCATCACCATTTTCGTCATCAGGTAGCTGCTCTGCCTGGTGCATGATGGGTATCTATGGTTGGAGGTGCTGATTCCCATCACAATAGACCTCATTCACTGGATTTCTCGACTCCCTTGTAAAAGAAAGGACCCTATGACTATAGCTGGAAAAGGTAGCGATTTGGCTCTTATAGAAGCCATGAAGGCGAAATATAAGCTAGAGAAGAAGAAGAGGGGCTATGCCATCTCCAACATCAAGGATAAAGGGGTGCACGTAGCAACCCAACTCCTGGCCGGCAAAGTGATGAGGAAGTGCCGTGCCAATGAGGTACAGGCGTCGGTGGTTGCACTAGCCGAGCAATGCGCAGAGGGGTCCAGTTCAACTGGGTCGAATTCCTTTGTGAGGAATTTTTGACAAACTGTTGCAAAGCCCAAGAGTAGGTTAAAACCTTCCACTACGCATGGTTGTTATTATCCATATTGCTAGTAGCAGGAGAACTACCAGAGGACAGTCAATTCCCCCACATTGATAGAGAGTTACCAGAGGCCGCAAAGTACGCTTCACTCTAGGCCACAAAGGACGTGAAACAAATTCGCGACACCAAAATTTTCTGGGTGCTCATGGAGGCAAGCATCTAGATGTGGATCAATTGAAGGCCATGCACAACATTTATATTAGGGCTCAAAAAGATCCGATGAACTAGTGGATGAAGCTACCATTTGTAGCCACTAACGACGTGATTTTTACTGTCTTGGAGACATGGCCTCCCGAATGGCGTGCTCCCGACTTGGCAAAACTAGATAAGGCGGCAGCCCAGAAGAAAAAGGACGATGCTAAGCTGCACGTCACTCAATTGGCAGAGAAAAGGCGGAATGAAAAAGTAGCAGCTGAGGTAAGGGCAGTGTGCGAAGCAGCACAAAAAGCCGCGAAGCAGAAGAAGACCGCAGAAGCAGCAGTAATAGCACAGGAAAATGAGGGCCAAGAAATGTCCTTAGGGCAGGAGGCAGAGGAAACAGAAATAGCAGAAGGGAGCGCGGACCCAGGGGCCGCGTCCACATAATTAAATCGCCCACACATCGCAAAGAGATCAGGCCCAAGGAAGAAGGTTAAGGCCTCAAAGTTGGCCATTGACCCAATCACCTTAACCGAAGGTGATCTCCATGACATCAGCGAGACGGTTCGCGATGTCACAAGTGAAGCGCTTTAGGATTTCACGCAGAAGCATCGGACTGTGTTGGGGGCCCTCAGGGTGCAACTACAGGAGTTACAGGTGTGGCCCCCTCAGGAAGGTACCTTGTCAACACATGCCGTAGCAGGAACTTCAGCTGCAGGTCAAATGTTGCGCGCAAGGATGGAAAATACAATAGTGTTGCCAGAGGGAGATCTAGTGTCATCCAATGTGATGGATCGATTGTCGATTAGCATGATGAAAGGCCTTGGCCTTAATCTAGCTGCCCTTCCCCGGGAAATGTTGTATCAGTTACAGTATGGGATAACGACAGATCTACGGGCTAGGGAGAGCCGCGCGATCCAAGTTCTTAGCGAGCAGAAAATAAACATAGAACAACCCAACTTGCAACGCGATGAATTGGTGTCGCAGAATCAACAGTTGATACAGAGGGTAGATGACGCTTGCCAACACGTCCCAGAGCTGGCCACTGCAGCAGATCTACCGGTAGAAGTGCGGATCCACAGTTTGGCAACTAGAGTCCGCAAGGCCAAAGAAGAGACGACAAAGGTTCAGCTGGAGCTAAAGCTTCAAATCGTCGAGCTGTGGTTGAGGCATAGCCTTCCACTCCCCCGGAATTCTGAGAACAGCACATTAGCGCTATCACAGCAAGGTTGGAAGAAATTGGAGTTGCAGTGCATGACTGTACCAACATGTTAGAATAGGCACTTGAGGTCCTCACGACTTTGCAGGAGGACCCCAACATCCAGCGCCTAGAGATAGAGGCACACGAACTCTAATAGCAATACGACAATGTCAGAGGCATTGTGCAGACAATAGTCCTCACTGAGCAGCTTGCGAGGATGCAGCAAGACAAGGCATTAAAGGAGCAGGTCGATGCAGTGTGCCATAAGGAAGCAATTCTCAAAGCACGCGTTCAGCCATGGATTGACGAGGCCTTCACAATCACGACGAATATCGAAGGAAAGCTCGCGCACATACAAGGGATGCATGCACAGATGCAGGGAAGCGCGCCGACCACAGAGGTCTCAGAAGAACAGATGCAGCAGGTTCAACAAGTAGCAACTCAGTGCGTTGCTGACATTAGTACTGTTCAAGAGCAATTGGAGGGACTCCGCGCCAAGATCGTCGCACCGACAAAGTGACTCGAAGGCAAGTCATGATGTTTGTGTTGGGGGTCTGTTGGGCATGGAATCCCCCCACAGCATGTTTTGGGGCTCAAAGCCCAAGTTTTGAATGATATTATTGTAAAGCTTCGTGAATTGCGGGTGCGAAATGTATGTTAGAGTCATAGGGTTGTCCGCCCTAAGTTTGAATGTAATGTCGTCCTACCCATGGTCCGCAAACCATGGGATTGTATAAATAGAGCGAGGCTCTAAGTTGTAAAGAGAGCATGAGGATAATAGAATCGAAGGGATAGAATGAGATAGCAAAGCATAGCAAAAAAGTCTAAGTGTGTCTTGGGTCATAGTAGTAGGAAGAGGCTCTGCAGCTGAGTGCGCAAAGGCCTAGTAGAGTCTGCAACTGAGTGCGCAAACCCATGTAGCTGAGTGCGCAGGGTAGAGTTCAGTCTGTAATCGGAGAACAAATTAATAAATAAAGGTTGCGTTACCAATTTTGTGCATCTGTTCTGAGTTATTACATTTTGATATCATTTACAATTATACTGTTTATTTACTACGCGCACTTGTATGAATGGTGAATATTATTAAGCACAACTGAAAGCATACAGATTAGCTAAGTTAAGCAACTAATATTGAGTTACTAGTAAGGACTTCGGTAATAACATTGTTCAGCCCTCGAGTAGGGTTGCGCGAAGGCAATACCTCAGGCTGTGAGGTACAGGAAAGTGTGTAGCAACGTGCGCAACTGCGGACCACTTGAAACTCATCAGACATCTCCAAGGTGCGGAAACCTCGTTCTAACACCCTCCCATACTACCTCGGGTGAGACCTCAGTCTGCACTCCGTGGACCATTGCCGAAGGGCCAGTAGTACCAGGGTTTGTTTGGCTAAATCACCTCTGAACCTGGGTCAAGCCCCAACAAGCCAACAAAGAATAAATGTTGAGATGCATTCAGGAAGAAACAAGAATGGTGGAGTAAGAAATGCCTTCTAATAGAGGCAACCCCACTGCTTTCTTTACTCAGGCCAAAAGGAGAAATAATGCAGGGTCTAAAGGTCATTTCAATGGAAAGCCCAGATATAAGGGTGGAAGGAAGGACAGGTGTTTTGTTTGCAATAAGTTTGACCACTATGCAAGGGAGTGTCCAAATATAAGGGACACATCACATGATGATGATCACAATCATTTTAGGGGCAACTTCAACATCAACAATCAAAGGAATGGCAGTTTCAATGGCAAAGGAAAAAGGAATGTGGGACATCAAGGAAATGGTCAACCCTCTAAGAAAGTAAGGAACTCTAGGTACGAAGAATCAAATGTTCTTAACAATAAGCAAAAGGAATACTATCTTATATCGACCCTCTTCACTACCCCTCCTCCGAACTCTTTGGGGAATTGGCTAATTGATAGTGGTGCCTCAAGGAACTTCATCAAATACAAGGAAGCTCTCTCTAATCTGATAGAGAAGGAGACAAACTTGGAGTTTATGCTTGGAGGCGATGCCACCTATCTCGTGAAGGGAGTAGGAAATGTTACCCTTCAATTGAATCAAGGTAACACAAGAAGTTTTATATGTACCTGATCTCAAGAAGAACTTGGTGTCCGTTTCTGCAATGGAAGGAAAAGGATACAAGGTGGCATTCATCGATGGAAAGGTACATGTTTGGAAAAGGAAATTTAAAGATGCAATTACTCTTGGGTTCAGGGTTGACACTTTATATCAAATTGGAGGAAATCCACTGGGATCCATGTCTTGCAATACAACTCTACAATCTGAACTTTGGCTCCGGAGGTTTGCCCATCTTCATTATAAGGCTCTACCTGATGTGAGACAGATGGTGACAGGTATGCCAGAGTTCAAAGTAGAGCATGTAGGTGTATGTCCGGGATGTGCTGAAGGAAAAATTACAAGGGGACCATTCCCCTCAATTAATAGCAAGACCACAGATATATTGCAGTTGATCCACTCTAACATATATGGTATGATGCCCATAAACTCTTTGGGAGGATACTTATATTATCTCACTTTTTCGGATGACTATTATCGCAAGACCTGGGTATAATTCTTGAAAAGGAAGGATTAAGTGTTCACCTAGTTCTGTTACTTCAAAGCCATGATCGAAAATCATTCCGAGAAGAGAATCAAGATATTGAGGACTAATAATGGCACTAAGTACGAATCAAATCAATTCCATGATTATTGCAAATAAGTTGGCATTAAGAGGGAGACCACAACACCATACACTCCTGAGCATAATGGCGTGGCTGAAAGTTCAAGGCTTGCTTTGATGCTCGAGGCTTCTCTCAAAAGGAAGGTGTAGATTACGATGAGATATTTTCACCTGTCACTTGATACACCACCATCTTCTCAATCATAGCCCTTGCTGCCTCGCAAGGATGGAAACTACATCAGATGGATGTTGAGACCGCTTTCTTGCATGGTTAAATCAAAGAGGAAGTCTATGTGGAACAACCCGAGGGGTTTGAGGTTGAAGAAATCTCTTTATGACTTGAAGCAAACACCCTAAGCTTGGTATGAGAGGATTGATAGCTATCTGATGAAGTTGAGATTCACTAGAAATGAAGCCAATCCGAACATTTACTTTAAGGTTGAAGATGATAAACCTCTCATACTGGTACTTTATGTGGACGACCTCTTTCTAACAGGGGTAGACCCTCTCATTCACAAATGTAAGAGGGATTTCGCTTCTGAATTTGAGATGAAGGACCTAGGACATGCACTACTTCCTAGGGTTGGAGGTCTGGAAAAAGCCAGGAGAAATTTTCCTATCTCAAGGAAAATATGTTGTGAAGATATTGGAAAGACTTGGAATGGTGGACTGCAAGCCTGTGACTACCTCGATGGAACTTAACTTCAAGAAGTTATGTGGTAGTGTTGTCGGACCTAAATTGGGAAATGCTTCTAACTATCTTCAACTCATTGGAGCATCGATGTTCTTGGTGAACTCTCGTCTAGACATATATTTTGCAGTTAATTCGTTGAGCCAATATATGGTTGAGTGTCACCATATACATTGGATTGGTGCCAAGAATCTTCTAAGATATCTTCGGGGCACAATCACTCATGGACTGAGATACACTACTGGAGATGAGAAGTTGCATGATTATTTGGATACTAATTGGGTCAACAGTATGGTGGATCACAAGAGAACTTCTGGGTGTTGTTTCTCTTTGGGTTCTACTTCGATATCCTAGATGAGCAGGAAGCAGAAGTCAGTTGCCTTGAGCATTGCTGAGGTTGAATACATAGCTGTGAGTATGGCCTCCTGTGTAGCTATCTGGTTGAGGAAGATCTTCAGTGAGCTGTTTGGACATGTGTTGGATACCACCGTGATCCTCTGCGACAACCAAAGTGGGATCCGCTTATTAAAGAATCTCATATTTCATAATCGCTCTAAGCACATAGATATCAGGTACCACTTTATCCGGGATATGGTACAACAAGGAGAAATAAGGCTCCATCACATTGGGACTGATGAGAAAGTCATCAACATTCTGACAAAGCCCCTGCGAAAGGTCAAATTTTCGAATTTCCGAGAATGACTAGGAGTTGCGGAGAGACCCTCTTATGAGGGTCCTGTATGATATGGACATTGAGCTCTAAGAGTTCCGGGGGTCTTGGGGTACTTCTTGGAGTGATGAACAACCATAGGGTTAGTAGTTCAACCTTCCCCTAGTGGTTTGATGTGTACAAGGTGAGTGGTTCAGCCTTCCCCTGTGATACCCTGTGGCGACATGTAGGCAAGATGAGTGGTTCATCCTTCTCCTGTTGAGACATCCTACCCATGCATTTTGGGACTCATGGGAAGTACCTCTCATTTGGCTAATGAGTAGGGAAATGAGGATAGGGACCATAGTACTACCGATGGACGCATTGTGTACTACTGTACTCCCTATGCTAAGATGACTGATATTGATCTAGGATCAATTGGAACCGACTTCGGGTCAGTAAGAATGGTATGACACACTCTATTTTGGAACTGACTTCGGGTCAGTAAGAGTGGTATGATACACTCTCTTTTATCTGTGATTTACTTCGGGTCAGTAGAGAATGGTATGATACATTCTCAATCACTTCTTCTTCTTCATAGTTCAGCAGAGCAGAGCATTACAGAGAAGTGCATTGATGGCAAAGATAGTATCGATTGGCAAATGGATTAGCAGATGGAGTTCTTCCTAGTTGAGAGGGAGTGTTAAAATTGGCAACTAGGGCCAAACTCCATATGGGTCACCTTATTTAACTGATATTTTTCTTGGATTCCTCTCTCCGAGAGGTGTAGGATTGATCTAAAGATCATCTGATTCCGACATGTAAAAATGAAAATATGAATTTATTTGTATTATTGGCAAATTGTCAAGGCCAACCAAGAAACAAAACAGGGATTTTACCCCCAGTTCATCCTCAACGTTGCATATAAAAGGAGGATACCTCAAGGCATTATTTCATCATCTCATCTTCACTCATCTCTCTCTCCTCACTTGATTAGGTACGCTAATCTAGGTAGCAATCTCTCACACGTGTGAAGGAAGAAGGACACTTTTTGTTTCGTTGTTTGACTGCATTGACCAGTGTTGACCCTCTTTGATTGTGCTTTAAGGGGTGAGGCATCTTCTCCTTGGATGGCCGTAAATCTGAGCACTGAAACCGAGGTTATCTGACCTTTGGTTTGACCAGTGCTGAGTACCCTAGTTGTTGGCTGCAATTTGACTTTAGTTGACCAAAACTTTGACTGAAATTTTCAGGACTGTTTTGGACTGTTTGGGTTTGCTGTTGGACGTTGAAGTTAACTGGGTTTGACCGAGCTACTCAGAGGAAGAATTCTACCCTGTTTGACTAGCATTGAATTTTCTAGTTAGGTTTTTTCTGTTGCTGTCATAAATTATCAAAATTGTAAATTTGTACTATCTCTCTCTACTGAACTATTGAAGAATATAAGAAGAATTTATCAAGGGTTTCCCCACATTGGGGTTTGTCCTTCGCTAGTGCCACATCTTGTGTCCTCTTGTCTTGGCTTGTCTTCTACTATTTATGTTTATGTTCTATCTGCATTTTACTATCACGCTGATGTGATTGCTAAACTGGATATTGATATTGGGCTAATAAAGAAATTGAAGTAAATTGCTTTTAAGCATACAACATAACAAAAATTAACAATCTCTCTTTCCATTATCATGCTTGTCACTAAGCATTATCAATAGCATCATGTATAAGAATTAATGAGTTAACCTTCTATGTGCAATCCAACATCTCTTGTGTGTGACAAATATCTAGAGTATCATCTACTAGAGTCAAGGTGCTAGCCTTCATTATAGGATCAAGATATCCAACAGATAGAATATCAATCTGTTGGATATCTAGAGTATCATCTACTAGAGTTAGGGTTCTAGCCTTCATTATAGGATCAAGATATCCAACAGATAGATGTTAGCCAAATATCAGTGTATCAACATTAGATAGCTTTATAGAATTCAAGAAGATCAAAACGTTCAACACTAAGTGCACCATTTCAATATAGGAAATTGTTGACAGTGTTGGACCCGCCAACATTCAGGGGATCTCCCTGATATGAAGTCCCAACTAGACCTCACACCGTTTGGTGTAAGAGTCCCATCTGGTACGATGGCCTGGTTTCCATTATCTAAAAGATATGCCTTAGCTCTTGCTTATTAGCACGTAAGAGTGGTTTGCTTTGTCTTTGAACAGGGAGGTTCGCGTCCCTGGTGAGTGCTTATTGCCGCTTGTGTCAAAGTTATTTCACTGCAGAGGGAGAGGGTGGAAGTGAGTCTCAAGTTAAAAGGGAATAGTCCCAACTCTGTTAAAGGCACACAACACAACACGACCTGTGCAACTTCTGACGGAGTAGTCCACACGAATGCAACAGTCACAAACACAAGGTGAACAAATAACACGTACAACACCCAGCGAAATAGCCCACACGAGTGCGACGGGCGTTATAGCAAGTTTACAAGAATGAATCTGTCAAGTGTCTTGCGGGATAGCCCACATAGGCGAAACAAAATTGACAACTGAAACAACACATTTCCAATAGCATATGCACTAACAAAACTGAAATAGTTCAATTGTCTTAATACAGGTTAAAGCAACATGCATTACAAGCATCCAAAGAATATTCTTACAAACGAATACAATACATGTGTGAAAACGTGCTGGCCTGTTAACAGACTTCTAAATTAAGCGAAAGGTCCAAGAAACATCCGTACACCATTACATCACTAACCTTGATAGCAGGGCGTTGCAGCCACTACTCGCTTCTCAAAGAAAATATTACAGACCCTCAAGGCTATGTGGGAATAGCCAAATGTGAAACTAGCCCTTGTGACTGTTCGACTCCCCCCATGACTATTTGACTTACATGACTCTTCAACTTTACATGACTCTTCAGATTTACATGTGGGTCTCTTGGACTTCCATGTTACATTACATTGATTACAACAGTTTGGCCCACATTACTAATTTGGTAAAGATGACTCATGACATGTTTCGACATGACAACACTGGTATGTTCAGGCTGATAGTGGTGTCCATGTCAAGCTGCAGTGCTGCTAAGTGATGAGAGTTCTCTTGGTGTATCATAGCTTCACCTCCGCATGGCAAGTTGTGTGAAGTCTTCGATGGTCTTGGTGTTCTCTTGATAGTTCATGCATGCGCATGTGTCTCCTTCGCTTACTACTTGGTACGCTTCATGTGTTCGTCTGTTTGCGAACACGTCTCCTAGCATGTGCTCATTGTTCATCCCGTTCGTCGTCACGCCATGTCTCATCCATGTACATGTATCTGCAATCACTCATGACGAGACGACATCAAATCTAAAAATCTCCTAGTCCACCACGATGCATTATATGTCGCTTTCGGGTGCAGGTGACCAAGAGAGAGGACAAGGCTCTGGAACTGTGCAAAGTAAATTTCGAGCCGGGATGTGAGCTCCGAGCATTGTTAGTGAAATTGTGCAGATGTCACTGGGAGGCTGAGATGGGAAATCTGGATCAGCAGTGACTGTTCGTGGGATTTGGCTCGACTAGAGGGCAGATCTACGCAATTGTTTCAAGGAAACAGTGCAGGTAGCAAGGGGAGACTGGCAGTGAAACCTGCATAGATTCTCCAAGGAGGCTGGCAGCAGGGTGCGAGAGGCTGCTGGCCAAAATTGCGCAGATTCTCCAGGGAGGCTGGCAACAAGTTGCGAGTGGATGTTGGCCAAAACTACGTAGAGATGGGAGGCTGGCCTATTGGACATCCTTGCGTAGTTTCTGGGCTGAGCGGGATGCTAGGCAGTTGGGTGACTGCCCATGAAAACTGCGCAGTTTTCAAGAGGAGTACTAGGCCAGCTAACAGGGTGACTGGCTGAGAAAATTGCACAATTTTTTAGGGCAGTGCAGTGACATGCAACGAGTGTCTATCCGATATGTATGTGCAGTTCATCAGTTAGCGGAAGCAGGCATGCTTGGCATCTTCTATGCAATTTTTTGGAGTGAGTGAGGCCTGGGGTCACTGCACAGTCAAACTCTCCGGTTGACCAACTGGAAGATTGATGGATCTTCTTGCGGGCAACACAGTTTGGGATGACTTGCTGAGCAACTTCTGCATTGTTCTGGGTGACATTGAGTCGACTCGCTTCCAGAATTGTGTAGTACAGATTCCCTGGGAGACAGCTTCAAGCTCTGCGCAATTCTGGGCAGGAGTACATGATCACTGAGGGTTGAGACTACGCAGTGTAGCTCAGCAAAGGTCCGGCTGTTGGAGGGTGGTCTAGTCGACAGGGTTTCGACAAAATGACTAAGTGTGTGAATGAGTGACTTCGTACATGTATGACATTGCGAACACACACTCAACATGACTTGACAACAAGACACCTCGAACCATCAAGACAACATGCACTCAGTGTGACTAACCGATGGGTATGAGCGACAAGCGCAACACTTGTGATAGGCGTTCGGATGACCGCGACAACGCTTGTGCGACAATACTTACAACATCATGTGTGAGTGCGATAGATGTTTACATAGCGAACACAACTCAAACACAACCTTCAACATCACTAGAACGAGGTCGCAAGCATGACATATAAATCAACATACCGAAGATGACAGTTGGTCGAACAAATGGAAAGGAAGCAAGACATGTAGAAGAAACACATAAAATAACTTTTCGTGTTTGCGCACTGTTGGAGAGGTAAATCCCCTCTACGGATAGAGGCGATCCCTACTAGCCCAACAGGGGTCTAGCAACAATCAAACAATGCTACACTGCAGGTTCCTAG
>APFE030216086.1:122826-136532 GCA_000404065.3 Pinus taeda
ATCATCCAAGAATTGTTCATTTATGTAATGTAAAGGAGTTTGCCCCCTCGAAGAGGCTGAATTATAAGGCATTGATCTATCTTTTCTATCTTTTCTTGAGCTAGTTTCATAACAAAAATCTAGACCAAAGCATGCAGAAGTACACCACAGAATCTAGGAAGATGGCTATAATGTTGGGTATATCTTGAAAGAAGCTAGATGTAATCCTTAATTATTTGGGGATTTTGTACTTCAATTTGTGTGATGAAGTGATTTTTTTTCAGCTCAAATCGGTGGACAAGGCTTGTGTACAGGAACAATGTATGGAGAACATAGGCTTGAAGAGAGCACAATCAAGTGGATCAAAGCATAAGGAGAAAAAATATGCTGCTAAGGATCTGAGGAAGAAGAAGAAATGGGTAAAAGATAAGAAAATAATAGCCACAACACATCAGAGAAAATATCCTAGAAGCCATTGCAACCACTACAACATTAATGGCCATATAGAGGAAAAATGTTGGAAGTTGCATCCAGAGTTAAACTTGGAGAACAAGAAGAAGTGTAACAATAAGAGGAATATCACGGCCATTGATTTGAGAAAGCAAGTTGATAATATCTCATATGGGATGAGAATATCATATGTATGTCAGTGCAGAAGGAGGTGAATATGAGCAACCTTAAGCAACAGGAAGAGAAAGAAATGACCAAACTCTTCCATATAAATATAAAGGTTAAGAAGACAAAGATTCATGGTCTATTTGACTCAGGACCATAGGTGAATCTCATTGCAACAAATATGGTCAATACGTTGGGTTTGGAGGTTCATGACCATCCAAACCCATATCCAATGGAATGGATAAATAAGGATGCATAGTTGAAGGTAACAAAACAGTCTAAAATTAGATTTTCTATCAATACTCATTTTATTGATGAAGTAGATCTAAAGGTGGTTCCCCTTGATGTGTGTGGAGTCATGTTTTGGAGTCCATACTGTACATGCATCATGCAATATTCATCTGGAGACCCAATCAGTATCAACTTGTCAAGGATGGACAATTGTTCATCATCAACTCACACAAAGGAAAGTTGAAAATTTCACTAGTAAGTGTCGACCAAGCCAAGAAATTGACCAGTTCAAGAAATAAGTATGTTTTATTTCTTTTAAGAGAAATTCAATATACAGAGGAGTCGATAAGAGGTAAGGCATCTGTATATAGGTGTACTAAGAAATATAAACAATAAACGGAGGAGTTGTTACATGCATATAAGGATGTGTTCTCAGAGCCTAAAGGGTTACCACTTAAGAGAGAAGTTGAACATGAGATCCAGTTATTTCCATGAGTGGAATTTTGAGGTCTAAAAATTGTCCTCCTAAGGAAATTAAAAAAATAATAGTGGAATAATAAAATAAGGTTAGATTACATCATCAAATTTTAGAGGGAAAAAATGATTTTTTTTATTTTTTTTATTTTTTTTTATTTTTATTTATTTAATTATTTTTTTTTTTTTTTTATTTTATTTATTAATTATTTTTTTATTTTTTTTATTTTTTATTTTTTTCAGCTAGAGTTTTAACTGATCTCCATATGGGTTTACTCAAACTTTGAGAAGAAACACTCTTTGGGTGCAAAATTTTATTTCTCATCCAAGGAGTACCCATGTTGTGTACTTTCAATGTACCCTAATACATGAAAAATTAGAAAGACATGAAAAACATGATTGTAATCATGTTTTTTCATGTATTTCTCATTTTTCATGTAGAAGGGTCCATCAAAAGTATGCAACATGGGTACTCCTTGGATGAGGAATTAAATTTTTCATCCAATGAGTAATCACACACTAAATTTGAGTAAAACCTTAGGGAGATAAGTTTAAGATATGAGTTGAAAAAGTAGTTTTATTATGTTTTAATCTTTTTACTTTTTTAATCCAAAAATGGTGAATCATCCCCCATGGATGACATCATCATATTGAATTCTATTGGTTCTTATAAATTTTATTTTGGTTGTATGTTTTTCTTTGGAGACCCATTTTAGATCTCAAAATTCCCCTAGTGCAGACTCTTGATTGCTAAATATTGGGTTGTACACAAAATCTATTATAGAATCAAGTGAGGTGAAGAAAAAGTTGCAGCAGCTGCTTGAATAGGGTTTCATTCGACCGATTACATCACCATGTGGGTCACCCATCATCATTGTGTTGAAGAAGGATGAGACTTGGCATATGTATATAGATTATAGGGCATTGAACTAAATCAGGCTCAAGCACAGATACCCGCTGCCCAAGATAGATGATTTGTTGGATCAATTGCAGCAAGTAAAATACTTCACCAAACTGGACTTGAAGTCTGGATATCATCAGGTTTAGGTCAAAGAAGAATACACCTAGAAGGCTGCCTTCAAAACTAGGAAAGGTTTGTTGATTGGTTAGTCATGTTTGTATGAGTGGTTAGTCATGCCATTTCATCTATGTAATGCACCAACTATGTTTATGATATTAACGAATGATGTACGACACAATTTTATAGATTCATTTGTTATTGTCTATTTGGATGATATATTGGTGTATGGTGCTACCTAGGAGGAGCATATTTCACATTTGATGCATGTGCTAGAAACATTGAAGAAGCATCAACTTCTAACAAATTTCAAGAAGTGTGAGTTTGTGAAGCAGTCCTTGGTGTATTTGGGGTATCTGATTGGTGGATGAGAACTAAAGATAGATGATTTCAAGATTGAGACCATCATGAAATGGCTAGTGCCTAGTAATGTTTCTGAGGTTAGGAGTTTCATTGGCGAAACATAGTACCTAAGGAAATTCATAGTCTCATTTTCAGTGATAGAAGCACCACTCCACATGATAAAATCAAGTGGAAAGATTTTTTGGTGGGGAAAACATCAGCAAATGGCTTTCAAGGAGATAAATAAGAAGATTAGTCAAGCACCAATTCTGGTATTATGAAACTTACAATGACTCTTTGAAGTGGAGACATATGCAAGTGGATATGTAATGGGAGTTGTCTTGATGCAGGGAGGAATTCTTATATATTACCATTCTGAAGTATTGCATGGGGAAGTACTTAACTACCCTACCTACTACAAGGAGCTCTATTCCGTGGTGCAAGATATGAAGAAGTGGAAGCACTGTCTAATGGGAAAAGAGATGTTAATCCACACAAATCACTAGCCATTACAATAATTTCAAGCCCAAAGTATGTTACAAAAGACCAAGCATTACAACTGGATGTTGTTTTTATAGCAGTTTCATTTGTTAATCAAGTTTAAGAAGGGAAGCACAAAAAAGTTGGCTGACATGATTTCTAGGCCACCCACATCAAATATTATAGATTTGGGGACTCTTATGAACATGGAGACATTCACGCGTGATGGATATAGAGAGGCGTATTGCAAGGGTGAGGAATTCAAGGAGGTGTATCAATAGTTGCAGAGTTAGAATCATGTGCTTGATGATGACAAAACCATTGACTACCATCTCTAAGATAGGTTACTCTATAGGTAGGATAAGCTATGTGTTCCTAAAGGTGAGCGATTCCAACTTATTAGAGAGGCTCACACCTCTAAGTTTGCAGGAACTTTGGTGTAAGGAATATCATGGCTAACTTGTAGAGGTATGTGTATTGGCCTAAGATGCAAGAGCATGTAGCTACGTTCATAAGAGGATGCATGCTTTGTTATACCAGCAAGCCTAGCAATAGGAAATTGAGTCTATATCATACCTTACCTATACCTACTCATCCTTGGGAAATAATTTCCATGGACTTTGTGGGAGGTTTACCAACAGCCAGGAATGGACATGTTGACCTATTTGTGGTAGTTGATAGCTTCAACAAGATGTGTGTTCTCATAGGTTTAGCAAGATGTGTTTTCTGATGCCCTGTAGAAATACCATACACAAGAAAAAATCAACAATCTTTTTCTTTGGATAGGTTTGGGTGCACTTTGGGATACCAAGGAACATCATTTCAGACAATGATACAATATTTCTCAGTGCATTTTGGACTACATTGTGGGAGAAGATGGACACAAAGTTAAAGAGATGTATAACATCCCATCCATAGATATATGGGTAGACAGAAGTAGTCAATAGGACTTTGGTGAAACTTCTCATGGGATACAATCAAAAGCATCTGAAGACATGGGATGAAAATATGGTTTATATACAACAATCCACACTTCTACATGAAAGTTTCCCATTTGATTTTTTTTTGGATATTTACCACCTTCACATTTGGATATTGTATATGGGAAGCAAGGCAAAGTGAGGGAAAATCTTATAGGAGATGATTTGAGGGCTAAAACAATTATAGAGAAGATCATGAAGATCCATCTATAGGTACAAGAAACATTTCAAAAGTTGCAAGAGAAGTATAAGGGCAAGCATGATAAACACAAAATGGAGAATTCGTTCAAGGTGGGAGACAGAGTATGGTTACAATTGAAAAAGGAGAGGCTGCAAGGGATTAGTAAGAAAATCAAGGCTATGAAGTATGGTTCATTTCATATACTAGAAAGTCTAGATGATAATGCCTATCAACCTAGTTTATCACCATATATGTGCATTTACCCAATTCTGAATGTAGAGAATTTGAAACTCTATGAGCCTTCCATGCTAGATCAGGAAGAGGAACAATTCCTACCTTCTATGGAGGATTTGGAACCGCATGCTCATGAAGAGTTGTTAGAAGTTAAAATTTTGTAGAAGAGGTTTAGAACTACAAGATAGGGGCAACATGACTTTTGGCAGATTGGGTTGAAGGGACAACTTCTAGGAAAAGCTAAGTGGTACATCAAGGAGAAGGTGGAGGAAAAATTTCCTCACCTCATTCGGCAGAAACTTTTGGGGACCAAAAGTCTCCCAAAATGAGAAGGTGTTATCTAGATTGGATCATTATATTGTTTTCCATCCATATCGATACATTTGGAGTGGAAAACAAGGAGGAATAAACTCATGGGATTGTTTTTACCAACAGTGCATAGTATGGTGAAACAAGATTTGAAACCTTTCAGGAGAATTTTGAGGCATCAATCGATGCTTTTGGCGGTAAAAATTTATTTCTATAGTTTTGCACCATTCCATGTTATTCTACACACAAATATATTTCCAACGACACAAGAATCACATCAATTAGATTCCATATGCAAAAGTTATGCCACTTAGAAGTTGACCTTCCTATTTTCACACTTATAGTTCAAGAGGATATCTGGTTAGCCCCCATTATTCATGGAAAAGGAGCTATCCATGTTAATATTATGTAAAAAAATCTAGAATATTCTATCTTTTAACTCTAGTTAATATTTGATGTAGTCAAAATCAACCACAGTGGGCTATCAGGCTATGTTATAACTAGGCCACAAAAAGGAAGATGAATTTGATTTTTTCGAGAGAATTTTTTTCCATAGTTGAGAAAATATAGCCAAGAATGATAGAATGTAGAGAACATAGAGATGAACTATTAAATATAGTAGCCCACAAGCCACACGCATTACTTCTTTGTACCTTCATTCATATTTCCAAATAGAGAAAGAGATATTTCCAAATAGAGAAAGAGAGTTAAGCAACCTCACCTTGTAGTTGGGTTTTCTCCCTAAAGGGTTTCCTAGAGAGAATATCTTGTGTCTTACTTATGTGTGTTACTTTATTTTTTCGTTCTCTACTTTTTTTCATAATTTTGATTCACATGCATGCACTAATCACAGTTAAATCTACAAATCTAGAATTTTAATAAAACTGTAATAGTGTAAAATTTTAGTGTTGTAATATATTTTTATCAAATCTTTTGTGACGAACAGTCTTGTGGAATATCCACAACTGATTATAGATCAGTAGCAACATATAATTTTGAGGTCTTTATGGACTATTGGTTCAATGACAAAATATAATTTTCCGGTTTCCTTGCTAACATAATAGACCTAAGGCTCAAAAGAGATGTAGATGTGTGATATGCTAGTGAACAAAGTCTAATATCTCTTTTATTGTACAGTGATCAAAAGATCTATTGAACAGATTGGAACTAAGGATTTTTGGTCAATTTGAGTGTGATATTTTTTGTTTTAGATTGTTGGAAAAATTGTAAAAGCTTTTTGAAACTAATTCTTGCGTCCATGGTTCCATTAACCTCATGGATATATTTGAATAAAAATTTAGTTAAAATAATGCAATCTCAATGAAATAGATATAAATCTATTTGGTCTTTGAGTTTTATTCGTAGTTAAAGACTAATACATAATTGTCTTTGGTTCATACTAATCAGTATTCGTTGTGAAATATTACTCTATTTCAGTTAAATTTTGGTTGCTTCATTTGTGCCTTGGGTTTGACAAGCTCATTGTTATGTTAGTGATCACACTTATGGTTTAGTTTTGGCCAAAGTTTTATTAATCTCACTATGATTATGGCTATGATATGTTTTACCGCGGAATAATTTTCGGTTAAACAAGGTGTTGAAAAGCCTTGGCATCAAATTGACATGTCATAGATGATTACATGGACAACTCTATTTGTCCAACATGGATTTATGGTTGATTCGTCCATTACACCATAGACGAAAAAATCTCTCGATCTGGAAAAAGCTATATTGTGCCATAGATGACAGAAAAATTGTCATGAATAGAAAGATCCAACGTGGAAAACACATAGCATTAACTAGTCAACAAATCATTTATGTGGCAATCTATGCTAGATGGTTGAAATTCTAAGAACATACTTAGCTGGCCCTACATTGGCAGGTCGAGTTACATGAGCTGACATATCCATTTGAGGACCATCACATTTCAAGTGATTATGAATACAACATAACCAACATAAAGGTATGGTATTCTTGCTTTTGTAAAGCCATGAATGATACATCATTAACAAATATGGATACAAGGAAAATATGTTTTCAAGTAACATATGTAGTGCACTTGAATTTTGGTTTTAGTGATTTTCCAAGTCATAGGTTCAATACAAAAATCAATAGGATTTTTAATTTATTCATTATTACCATTTTGTCAAATCATTAGTACTTTCTAGTGACCAGTGCCTAAATCTATTTGTCTATTGAAAACACCCAAAGTAGAGTAGTCTATAGAAAGTTTTATTTAGTTTATGCTTTATTATTGTAACTTTAAGTTTTTGGAGTCATTATTTTTCAAAATTAAATTTGTAAAAAGTTCGGGGATCAAGGCTTTAATATTAATGCTGCTAGAGGGGTGTGATGCAATTTTGACTTATTTGATGACCAAAATATCTTGTGATATTTTGGAGGGTTCATAAGCATGCTGTGGCATGTTTTGAACATGTGATGTAAAAAAGTTTCAAGGAAAGGTTTGAATGACTATATTGAAGTTCTAGTTGAATCAAAATATGGTAAGTAGTATGGAAACTAACAAAATTGATTGGTATGACCATTTCAATGTTGGTTGTGTAGTAGTACATTGGTTGTAGGTTGTATGATAGTAGTTGCAGCTTGTATGGCGATGTAGTGATTGTAAGTTTTATGGAAGAGATAGTGGAACTCTCTATATGTAATGGTTAGGAAATTAATTATGATTTAATGATATATCATGATAGTGGATCTATTTTGAAAATCAGATGAAATAGAAGTCCACAAAGAAGTATAGAAATGAGGCTGGAGCCTTAATTAGGTTGAAACCTAGAGAAAATTATCACCTACTCATTACTGAGGTCAGAGCCTCAATTAGGTTGGATCCAAGAGAAGGTTGGAGATTACTCATATTTGAGGTTGGAGCCTCGATTATATTTTAGCCTATAACGAGAAGCTTATTTCATTCTCAAGGTCAGTGCCTTAATTAGGTTGTAGCCTACCGTAAGTGGCATCTTGCATATATTGGTGCTAGTCGTATCCTGCAAGTTGGGGCTTGAAAATTGATGTAAATGCGTTGAAGACTCACTAGAGGAAGATTTGGGGCTTTTCTCCCTCTTTGGTTTACACCAAAAATGTTTTATGCTTCCTTATGATGTGATGCTTTCATGTGTTTCTATTTATGCTACTTATGAGGTGATGCATTGAGATAATCGATGATATAATTGTTGTTAAAGAAATGTATGATTGATTAATATTGTCGTATTGTTAAATTTTATTTACACCAATTCATCTCCCACCCCCTTAGTATAACTTTTGAGCCAACAAGTTTTATCAGAGAAGGTCATTGTTGAATGGAAAAGTTCCCAAGGGTTAGGATTAAGAACCCTAACAGAATGAAATAAAACATAAAAAAGAGAACTAATGCAACTAGATCAAGCACTCAAATTCATTAAAGTATCGACTTGAGACATACTCATATGTCTTACATTTGAAGTAGATCCATCAAGTTCCAAACCCTCAACTTTCTTCCAAAATGTGCAAAGTTGCAAATATATCATAGAAACACAAGTAGATGATCGAATTCAAAGTGTGTGTGTGTGTGTGTGTGTATACATACATACATACATACATACATACATACATACATACTGTTGTATAGGTAAATCCCCTCTACGGATAGAGGCGATCCCTACTAGCCCAACAGGGGTCTAGCAACAATCGAACAATGCTACACCGCAGGTTCCTAGTTGTAATTAACAAGTGGGTGAGAATAACCTACTTGGATTCCAACGCTTGTTTGTCGAAGAGATATTCCTCTCACTCCTTCGCTCCAGCCGATCACAATTCCCCGCTACCCTCGCGGATGAATACCTGCACAAGCAAAAGAGAGCAAACAAAAGCGTAAAATCTACTAACAACAACTATGTATCGGTCAGGAAAGATACAATCTGCATTAATCAATCATTGAACAAATGTAGATGGAACCATAAGAGTAGTCATCTATCTTTATTAACAAAAAGTAGAGTAAGGTACAACCGATGTCCTGATGCTGAGTCCTTCTCTAGAGGATCCAGCCAGCATATCTTCCAAGCATTCACCTTTGGAGCAAATCTCTCAAGTCAAAAGGTCTCTCTCTCACATACAAGGCAACAAGCTCATGACCTTCCTCAAGCTAAAAGCAATCCTCACACAACACACCAAATGCCTACAGAAAGCAGCACTAAAATGCACTAAGAATTCCTCAATCAAAGTCTATATGTTCCAAACTATCTAACCAACTGCTCATGGCAATGGAGGAGGCTTATAAAGGAGAAGGAGTCTCCATGAATAGGCAAAGGATGAGTTCTCCCCCACAATAAGTGGATGGTCAGTCGAACAGACATGCCAGAGAAAGGATGGCGACCTCAACAATGCTAACAACCAAGTCTGGAGGGCTCTAGAAGGTTGGTTGTTAGAACAAATTCGCCCAAACAGGATCAGCGCGGGTGAGACACTGAGCTGGCGCGCTGACATCGCAGATCAACTATAGAGGAGGTCCGGTCAGTGCTCAACAGGACAAACGGAGGGTGCGCTATTCATAAAATGGGACCAGCGCGGAAAAGACGTGTGCTTCCGCATTGGCAGCACATCAGATACACTGGCCTCCGCCTGTCAGCGCGGTTATTTGATTAACAAACGCGATGATTCATTTAACTTAGGCAAAGAGGGTTTTTTAGCCATTTTGAGGAGCATGAGCATAGGTGAATGTGGTTTTACAACACAGTAGGGAGACTAACATGATGGCAGTGACATTTTACTGTGTAACACGCACATTCATGTTATTGAGGACAGGATGATATGGAAATGACAAGTAGTCCTGCAAACTCAAGTAAGAGGTGTACTTCGAAAGGTGTTCTTTACTTACCATACTTACCCTCAAGATGATCATGCATCTGACAGAGTTTGCATGCGGTCCTGATCTTTTCCATTACTTGGTTTCTTGGTCATTCTCCTTAACTCCTTGGAAGTGATTTCAGCATGTCACCCTTTACTACAATCACTGAGAGGTAGATCTGCACAATTTCAGCGAACAATTATTGTTGCCAGGATGAGGCCCTGGGAGGCCCATCTACGCGGTTTCTGCATACAATATAAATAGGGCAACTTGGACAACATTGCGCAGTTTTGAGGCATAGGACACTGTTGCTAGATGGGGGTCCTAGGAGGACAACTCTCTGCAATTTCTGAGTGTAATGCAATTGGACTGCTCTGCACATTTATGTTGAGCAGTGATGGTTTCCTGACTGCTATGCGCATTTTTGGAGAACAGTGTTGGCTGGGGTCTTTGTGGGTTGTGGGGTTTCAGCATGCAAGGGAGGTTGGTGTCTCTGCGAGCTGCGGGGTTTCAGCAAGCAAGGGAGGTTGGTGTCTCTGAACACTACGAGGTTTCAGCAGGCAAGGGCGGAATCTTGATGGTTGCAGAAGCAAAGCACACAATGCTAGAAAGTTGGATGAGGCTAGGTTGCTTGGGAAAATGGCTAAGTGTGAGATCAGTGAAACATATGTAAACATTGATAGGACTTGACTGTGATCGCACATGGACACTTAATGACACAACATAGACCATCCAGAATGCATAAGACATATTTTTCTTGATGCAACAACCTTTGTGACAAGAGTGCGTGAAGTGAGTGTGAAACATGTCTATGTGATGACAACTGCTCATGCGCACATTCTTTCCCTTGAAGCAAAACAACATTCCCTTTGCATGACAAACAACAACCCTTATACCCAAAAATGACACATGCTACATAAAGATGAGAATGCAAACAACTCTTAGGTTCAAGGAGGGTTGCTCGAAAGCATCAGCTTACCAATAAGTGACCAAGGATGATTGATCGCAGGATGGAGGTAGGCTCTGAAATTTGCATGCGAGCTAAAATTTTGGAGGGTGGTTGGAGCCGCTACAACAGAAACATAGATCCAAGTTGCTTTCTTATGCATATATGAGCCATTAAAGAAAGAGATATTCTCATCATATCGTGGGGCTTACCTAGCAATCAATGTTACTGTTGAAATACAACACATCATGCATACCTTGTGGCATTACTAGTGCACCCTTTTATTAGACATAGGCAACTAGTAGCACTTTGTCATCTTTTCATATAGTGCCTCTTAACCTTTTCTAGCTCTACATATCTTTCCTGCATTTCAAATGGTCCTTAAGAAGGATCCACTCATCGCATCTCATCAAGGAGGTTGGAAACATCCATATGCTCAAATATATATCCAGGAAGTATAAACAATAAACATACTAATCATATCCATAAGTTTAAACAAAAGTAAGAGGCATCATAAGTCAAGAAATCTTATTTTCAATGAGAGGTGATCCTCTCCCTCTAGAAGCAACCATTATCATCCATAGTCCACATAACACTGTTACTTTTGGTCAACCAACCAGGCCTACTAGGGATTATCCCATTTAGGGCTTCATCAAATCTTTCACAAGTGCTTGAGCCTCCTCACATTAACCAAGCTATATCTAATGTCTTTTCCACAAACCAAGGTTTTCTTTCCAACCTTAACCTCATAGAATCCATCAGACCCTAATAATAACGTTGCCTAGGGTTTTATTCAAACCCTAGAATTCTTTTAGGTCTCCACCATCCTCTTCTTGCTTCCATCAATGGTGTCATCATCGGGATGATCTCCATGGCTTTTCTTCAGTCCAGCTCTGAAACCATGTTAATTTTTCATAGGGTTACATTGTTCTTTTCTTTGATAATTCTATTTATTTATTAACACATTAAGTTCACCCCATATCATCATTACATTATTCAGATCTACAACATTATTCATCAGCATATGTAATTATGCAGAAAGAACAACATCATCATCATCAATGCAGCGACACATAAAGGAACAATAGAAGAAAAGCATGCACACATAGAGAGACCAGGATTGGTCAGAGACCAGGGAAAAACCCACTACGGGGAAAACCCTTGGAAATTCTTCTTCTTCTTAGATAATCCTCAAATGATTCAGCAAAAGAGAGTGCAATGATCCATATATTTATCTATGCAACAAAACAACTAGAACTTCCATAATATGACCTTAAATATGCTTATACTCACATACCCTGATTCTGAGAATTGTAATGCATTATCACTGACTGTATTCAGTTGTTGAATATGGTTGTCACTGAGCGGAATCCTGAAAATACTGATACTTCATATTTTGGTCCCAGAAGCATGCAGATATGTTGAGTGCGAGTGTCTAAGATAGATATGGATGCTCTCTGGAGAACTGGATGAGTGCGTCTACGATAGATCTAGGCTCCTAGGAGAACTTTATGTGGGTGTCCAGGGTCCAACTGCACTCCATAAACCCTAGCCTCCTAGACACTCCCTTGGACACCCTGTGCGAAGTCCTAGACTGATCAGGATGCTCTCTGGAGAATTGGATGCGAGCGTCTAAGACAAATCTGGACTACGAAAGCCCTAGCCTCCTGGACACTCCCTTAGACACAGTGTGCGAGCGTCAAATACTTCCCGGATGCTCTCAAGACCATATTGTGCCAGTGTCCAAGGACGAAAATCCTTAGTTACAAGCATGCGTCTGAGGCTTATAAACCCTAGACACGTGCGTGCTTCGACCCTATAGTTTCAAACCCTTTGCGTGAGCTTTCCTCTATCAAACCTGTGCCAACCAAACAATAGAAGAGAGAAGTGTGTTTGATGATTGTGTCCAAACGAGCTAGAAGTTTCTTCTATATATAGGCTTTCACGAGGGTCCACTTGATGTTAAGGCCGACCTATCCAATTGTACATGTGCTTAGGGCAACCTAAACAAATATACATGAGTAAATAAATAAATTCAAAAACCAACTTCTGCTTGTCCAAATAAGGTGATCTTTAGGTCGATTTTGGTCCTCTCGAAAAGAGGAATCTACTGCAACTATTATCTTCATCATATGATTTGTCCAAAGTGGAATTTGACCACAGTTGAAAATTTTAACAGCTCTCGCTCTAGGGGTGATTTTAGGGGTGAATGTTCGCCCTTTGGTGAAATTAAGGGGTTTTAAATTTTTAGTGGGCGAATATTTTGTATCATAGTACATTTTTACAAATCACCTCAAATAGCCCACCTTATTTTAAGGGAGAGGGTAAAAAAGGTAAATTTAGCCCTTGAAATTAGGAGTTACAACCTTCCATTCACCCATTTCCAAGAATAGGTTTTATTAAGTGAATCCATTCGCCCATTTTCAAAAATAGGTTTTGTTTAAGTGAATCCTATGGGCCAAAGGCCCAAATACCATATTTATAAAAGAGGTATGGTGAATTAATAAAAATATAAATAAATGAAAAGTATGGTAAATAAATAAAACATTTTTTTATATTTACTCCATAAGTCACCTTATATACATGCAAGGGTGTAAAAAAATAGAAATATAAGTAAAGTGGAGATATGGTAAATAAATAAAACGTCCTTTTATAATTACTCAAAAGGTATGGTAAATAAATAAAAATATAAATAAACTAGATGTATGGTAAATAAATAAAACCTCTTTTTATATTTAGTCCATCAATAAATAAAACCTCTTTTTATATTTAGTCCATCACCCTCGTTCTATTTATGTAGGCTCAACAAAGAGGTCTTATTTAAGTTAATCCTATGGGCCAAATAACATAATTGTAAAAGAGGTATGGTAAATTAATAAAAATACAAATAAATAAGAGGTATAGTAAACAAATAAAACATTTTTTTATATTTACTCCATAAGTCACCTTATATTTACCAACACTCAAAAATGCGTTATATTTAGGTAAAACCTATGGGCAAAATAATATGGGACAAATACCATGGACTAGATTGTTATTAATACCATGCAAAAAAACATTATTAACCCTAATATTAGTAT
>APFE030216086.1:137035-157384 GCA_000404065.3 Pinus taeda
ACTATTTAAAGGGGAAATTCTATCTTAAATCCATCTTAATTCTGGGTCTACCAAGTCTAAATAGATTTCATCCCCCTAAGAGTGGTAGATGTGGAGTTAAGATGGATATAGGTTGGTTTTTATGATAATGAAGATATTAAATAGACTTAGGAAATTATATTGTAAAAACATCTTAAGGTGAATGGATAAAGCATAGACATTGGACAAGTATATTTGTATACTTCTATTTTAAACTGAAACAAATCCAGGCTAAAAGGAATGGATTGATTGCACTAGTCATCCTTCTATAACTTTCCAACATATGCTGGAGTAAACAGATTGTAATTTGGGTAATTTTTCTAATTGCAAACGGAACATACTTGTGTATTGGCAGGGTGGTTATGAGGTCCCTAGAAGTGATGAATTTGAATTTTTCTTGGTTTTATATATAGTATTAGGTTTTTTCTCATGCTTTCTGTGAATGGCACGGGTGAATTTTATCTTACACCCACTAGATTATCAATATGTAATTTCAGTAATTTTGATTTCAAAAGATATTTTAAAGAAATGCAATGATTTCATTTGTGTATTCAATAAACACAAGATTTTATAATTGAGTAAAATATTCTCCATGCCTGGTGAGAGATTCGCCAAAAAATTATATATACATATCATATTATTGATAAAATCGCCTTCCATTTTTCCTATATACCATGGAGATTCGCCCATTTATTATACATGTAAATTTAGGGGGGGTTCTTGAAATTTTCCCTGTCTCGCTCCCTCTTCTGCGCCCACTCCCAAGTAACCTTGGTATAAAAATAATTATACGTACCTTAAGGACCACATACCTTAGTCCTTCATGATCGTAGGAAGTTGCTAAAAAGGCCCTCTAATTGTTTTCAAAAGACACAATCATGTACTGCTATAATGATCTTTCTTATTGATTCCAAGATGCCCAAGCCAAAATATCACTTCCAATTATCTTTAAAATGCTAAGCAAGACTACTTTTTCAAGAGACTATCTTTTTCTCTTCTACTAAATCTAATTAGAGTTATCTTGTAGGTGTTGCTATAGGTCTTCTTCACAATCCAAGGTGTAGATACTTCCACTATCGTTATGAGTATTGCCTTCAAGATGCTCTCCACAAAGTAATTAGCAGATGTTCTTGTTGAATTCTTATATGGTGTATATGCTTGAGCAAGTCCTGAAACAATACTCCAAGTATAGCTTCTTTCTCCAGATGAACCTTGAGTTATATATGACAATACTTCATTATTTTTGATGATAGAAGGGAATCTTATTCTGTAACGTTGGTCTTTTAGATGGAGCTCACCATAGATACTACAAAATCCTTGATGATAAGCTCAAAAGTTCTCCTCAACTTGTGGTCTCATAACTTTTGAGGATACTATTATACCACTTCTTCAATTTTCGAAATCCTACAGTGTCATCTCTGTAATTTTCAGACCCTTGAATTTCTTCACTGCAATTTTCAGATTATTATACCTTCTTCCTGCAACCTTCGTGACTCTAAGATACCTTACTGCAATTCTTTTCGAACCTCTTTCCAAAATTTGAAATTTGGCCTAATGTTTCTCATACATTGATATAGTGGAGACAATCTAGCCCAATTATTTCAACCTGAAGTGGCTCAGGTCTTTTAGGTTTGAGGCTCAAGGATGTATCAAAGTTTTAGACTTCAATAATTAATCAGAACCTGTGGCCTACACTCCTTGAATTTTTATACTTTGAACTCTTGCCGGTAATGAGCTCCTATACTCCTAACTCTTCAAAAAATATTTAACTTTTATGCACAGGTCTTTATATACAAAACTTCGGTCTTTTGATTAGATCATTGTTTTTTTTGTAATTAGTATAACAGAGATTTAGAATAGGTCTTTTTCTAGCTCGGATTCCCTGGAAACTTCTTATTCGTTTCTTTCTAGTCTTTTATGGATCCCAAGCTCATGATTTGTGGCCTATAAACAAGATAATACAATGATCTTTCTAGTTGCCTATGCCTAACCTTAGCTCTGATACTATGTTGGAAAACAGATTAGGGCAACTTCCTGAATTTAATGTTTTCCTTTCATGACAATTACCTGTGATATTAGTGTTTTTATTTCTTAATTATGATTATGTTCTTCATCATCAAAAAAATGCCAAAAACAAATAAAGATCACATGAATACAAGATATAGGCTCCATGCTAGGGAAAAACCCTTGCAAGGGGAAAACCCATCAGAACTTTTTTTATCAACTTCAAAGGAGACTTCCAAGACCAAACAAGACCTCTTGCTTTTCTCCAAGACACAAATCGACCAGCCATACATTCTTCAAGATCTTCAACGACAATGAGGTAAACTTTTCTCCAATAGAACATACTTTTGATTATCTCTGACCAGGATCTGATCTTTCTCCTTCTAAGTTGGACTTTTTCTTCTTTTTGTGTATCCTTTATTCCTTCTTTTAACCACAAACTAGACTTCAAGATGTGCAAGCTTGCTTCAATCACAAAGGATGACGAATTCCATCTTTATATGTAGCCTTCCAAGTGGGTCCATAACCCTTCTCTAGGCTGACTTCAATCTGGGTTGGCCGACTTATTCTTGGGAGCAATACTAGGTACTTACAAATATATTTTCTTTAATACAAATGCCCAATAGGGACTTTCACAATGAGATAATGATTATGAGACATGACAAAAACCTAAAAGCATACAATGGATGCTTGACCTATTGACCAAATAACAAAAAAAACATGAAACCCATGGTTTACAAAATAATTTTCTTTAACACATAAGAATTACATCAATTATAAAGACCGAAACTAGCAACAATTTCCAAGAATTCTCAAGTGCAAGAATAATTATGTCTAGGTCCTAGAATGTAATATACAAGGCTAGTGGAATGCAAGTGATTTGACGATTAATAGGGGAATGGAATATTTTACATTATGCTTATATAATATCTCATGGCATCTATGTATATGCAATAGGGACTTTTACAATGAGATAATGACTATGACACATGACAAAAACCTAAAAGCATACAATGGATGATTGACCTATTGATCAAATAACAAAAAATATGAAACCCATGCTTTACAAAATAATTTTCTTTAACACATAAGAATTACATCAATTATGAAGACCAAAACTAACTACAATTTCCAAGAATTCTCAAGTGCAAGAATAATTATGGTCCTAGAATGTAATATACAAGGCTAGTGGAATGCAAGTGATTTTACAATTAATTGGGGAATGGAATGTTTTACATTATGCTTATATAATATCACATGGCATCTATGTATATGCAATAGGGACTTCTACAATGAGATAATGACTATAACACGTGACAAAAACCTAAAAGCATATAATGGATGCTTGACCTATTGAACAAATAACAAAAAACATGAAACCCATGCTTTACAAAATAATTTTCTTTAACACATAAGAATTACATCAGTTATGAAGACCGAAACTAGCTACAATTTCCAAGAATTCTCCAAGAATTCTCAAGTGCAAGAATAATTATGTCTAGGTCCTAGAATGTAATATACAAGGCTAGAGGAATGCAATTGATTTGACAATTAATTGGGGAATGGAATGTTTTACATTACGCTTATAAAATATCTCATGGCATCTATGTATATGCAATAGGGACTTTTACAATGAGATAATGACTATGACACGTGACAAAAACCTAAAAGCATACAATGGATGCTTGACCTATTGACCAAATAACAAAAAACATGAAACTCATGCTTTACAAAATAATTTTCTTTAACACATAAGAATTAGAAAATAGTCTTTCGAATTAATCACATCGCAAGGATTGGGTCAACATTTCGAACCAACTAATGTGGTTCATCCTCAGGACAAGGTGAAAAATCAATCGATCTGAGAGAATAAATAGCAGGGATGCATCATTGTACAGTGTTAGCCATTAGTGAAATAAAATTATCTAGTTAGAAACTAGCCGTTATGTAATAATAAATTATTTATTATCGAAAAATTCACAAATTTATTAATTGAATAATCTAATAAAATAACAATATAATCAAGGGTTGACCTAGTCAATGGGACGAAGAAAACTCGTTGTTATCATAATAATATTAATTAGTTTGTAGAAAACTAGCCATTATAATAAGTGATTATAATAATATTAAGTAAAAGTTTTTTATTATGTAATGAAATATTACAAAAAACTAACATATTTACCAAATTAAATAGCTAAAATCTTATAAATTCACATAATAATGTCTTCCAACTATTATAAATTTATATAATAATAATAGTTGAAAATAATTAATTATAAAATCTTATATAATATATATTACTAATATTATGAATTTATATAAAATTTAAAATGAATAATAATCAATTTTATTATTATAATATTATGTTTAGAACTAATAATAATATTATTTATTTATATGAATAATAGCTTAAAAAATTTCAATTGCTTTAGATAACTTTATATTAAACATTAACAAACATTCAATAAGGACTATAAGGGGGGGTAGCCACCTTATTGACAAAGAAAGGAATAACTAACAACAAGAGGAGAGTAACCAAATAAAAGGAGGAAGATAAAAAATAACCAAGAAAGATAAGGGGGAGGAGAGGGTGGCAAAGTTAAGAGGCGAGAGCTAGAATCCAACTTTTACTTAACTTCCAGGGATGACGTCTGGAAGGTAAGTAAAGCTAAGTAAACGCCGGATTCCAACTCTAGCCTATTAACTCTGCCGCCCTCTCCTCCCCCTTATCTTTCTTGGCCTTTTTTTTTTATCTTCCTCCTTTTATTTGGTTATTTCCCTCTTGTTGTTAGTTATTCATTTCTTTGTCAATAAGGTGGCTATCCCCCCTATAGTCCTTATTGAATGTTTGTTAATGTTTAATATAAAGTTATCTAAAGCGATTGAAATTGTTTTATCCTATTATTCATATAAATAAATAATTATAATTATTAGTTCTAGTCAAAGATTAAAAAATAAAATTGATTATTAATTTCATTTAAACTTATATAAATTCATAATATTATAAATATATTATTATATAAACTATAATTAATATTTTCAACTATTATTATATATAAATTATAAAAGAGTTGTAAACATTAATAAATGATATAAATTTAGTTATTTATTTGTAAATATGTTAGTTTTTTGCAATATTTTATTACATAATAAAATACTTTTACCTAATATTATTATAATCACCTATTATAATGGCTAGTTTTCTACAAACTAATTAATATTATTATGATAACAGCTAGTTTTCTTCATCCCATTGACTAGGTCAACCCTTGCTTATATTATTATTTTATTAGATTATTTAATTAATAATTGTGACTTTTTCGATAATAAATAATTTATTATTACATAATGGCTAGTTTCTAACTAAATAATTTTATTTCACTAACAGCTAACTATGAATGGCTAACATTGTACAGTGATGCATCCCTGCTATTTATTCTCTATCGATTGATTTCTCACCTTGTCCTAAGGATGAACCACATTAGTTGGTTTGAAACGTCAACCCAATCCTTGCTGTAAGGACCTGCAGTCCGTGCGACGGGCAGGATGCACATCTGATGCGAAGATAGGCAAGCTGAGGCAAACACGACAAGCGTGCAATGCAAAATGCGCATGGGAGTTGGTTTGTTGGCAAGTTTATACGCATGGGCAAGTTGAACGAGTTACCCACGCGCCGACCAAGCAAGTTATGAAACGAGCAAACTATGGTGGGGTGGTCCTGTGTGATGAGCAGGCCGACCCGCACCTTGAACGAGTTTTCATAGCCAAAGGGCGTCGGCTGGGCGAGTTGAACGAGTTAGCCAGGTGGCACGACTCGCCCACCCACCGTATGAATAGTTGGTGCAGTTGGGAGGTTAAACACATTCGAACAATGAATGAGTAAGTCATTCGACCAAGGGACGAGCTCAAGCATCTAAGGAAGGTGTGAGGTGCAGGTATAGCGTGGAGGAGCAGGTGTAAAGGCACAGGTCGAACCGCAGGTTGATGCGCCCGCCCACCAGGCAGACTCACAAGAGCTACACGAAGTCTTGGTGAACGGGTTCAGTAGGCAGCCCACACGAAGATGCGCCTGCCAGGTGAACACGGTTGGTGGCACAGGTGGAGGGCTGCACGGGGCGCCCGACCATCGGTTGTAACACGGGTGGAGGGCCGCACGAAGGCGCGTCCACCCGCAGTTGGTGATATGGGTGGAGGGTTGCACGAGGCGCCTGCCCGTCGGTTGAACGTGCGAGTGGAGAGCTGCATGAAGGCACCCACCCGCCGGTCGGTAACTCGGGTGGAGGGTGGCACGAAGGCGCCCGCCCGTCGGTTGGTGAACTCGGGTGGAGGGTGCACAAAGGCGCCCGGCTGAAGGTGAACTTGGGTGGAGGGCTGCACGAAGGTCCCCGCCTGATGGTGAAACGAACTCGAGTGAGAGGTGAAACAAAGCCGCCCACCCGCAGTTGGACGATCGTGTAAGGTTGCACGAAGGTGTTGCCGAAGTGAAAATTTGGCTAAGTCTGGAATGTAAGAGTGACCACCATGCAAGGTGTGCACGAGGTGGGCAGCTCGTTGGCAAGACACGAAGTCTGAATTTTGTCTAAGTATGAAACTTCGGGTTTCCAAGGTAATACTTGTAATTGTATGAAAATTGGAAATATAGTAAAATCGGGCAAACTCTTGTTCAGGGAGTTGCCCCTCCCTTTATACTGTTGCAATTCTGTTGTTTATGTATAATTGTTGTGGATAATGAATGTGTATGGGTGTTCATTAGTATAAAGGCTAAAAATAATAATTGGTGAAGAAAAATAAACTAAGTATCGAATGTTAAGGCGTAGTCCATGAACATTAGTATTGGTGAAAAGAAAGTGTTCAGTGGTGCCGCACCTCGCTATGAGCGGTTGAAAGACTACCACAGGTGTAGGGGCGTGACAAGTGGTATCAGAGCAACTAATTCAGGCATTGAAGGTTGAAGCTGCTGACCTACAGTATAAGTGCAGATGGTATCAAGCTCATGATTGGAGCTGGTACGTGACGAAGTGACAGTGGAAACAGGGTACTTGCAGGTGAAGGAAGCTGGTTTCACATACAAGTGAGACAAGGGTTGGTTCAGTTTTGCAGGGAACTTGGTGAAGCTGGTGAAGGTTGAATGACAAAGATGGTAAAAGAACCTATTACAAGTAAATCTAGCCATAATGCAGGTGAAGTCCTCCAGTACAAAGTGTTGGAACAGGTGAGTAGATGGAGTTCTGACTGGGTTTTGATGAAGGCTGAGAATTTGAAGATTTGGGAACGTTGTTCAGGATTAAGGAAAGAACTTGAAAAACTCAAGGACCAATGCAGAAGTACAATGGATGGTGAACTCAAGAAACTTGATGAGGAAATGTGACAAAATGGCGTTGGTCTTCAAGAGCTCTTGGATGAGAGAGTTCGACTAAGGAAGAAAAGTGCCATGGTGGAGACCGAAGTCAAGCAGATTGAGGAAGAAATAAAGAAGAAACTTCTTGGCAAGAAGGTTGTTGTAATTGAGCAAGATGAGCTCAACTACATTGATAGACTGGGAACTCACTATCGTGACAATCCAAAGGATGTTTGGAAGCTTAGTTCTATGGAGGTAGTCAATGGGCACTTGGTTGGTGCACTTGAGCAGAATGTGATGGAGGACAAGCTTGAAGGAAGTCAAGCTGAGCCCGAATCGAATTGCTTAAGAGAGGCAAGCAAGGAAGTGAAGTACCTTAGGAGGAATGTCAAATTGGAGCATAAACCAATGGACACTTTTGAGGCCAAATTCTTGAAGAAGGTTGTTGATGTAAGACACAAGATAAAGCCGACAAAAGGAGGTGATGCCTTGAAGCTGAGTTTTGTGCAGGTAACCGTGAAAGGCAAGAGATTTGCAGCTTTGGTGGATACGAGAGCTACTCATAGCTTCTTGAGCAAGAAGGCAGCAAAGTCTTTTAGGAAGAAAGTTGAGATGGAGAGAGAATGGAGTCTTTTCAAAGCAGTCAACTCTACCATGAAGGTTGTTGCTGGTGTGATGGGGAACACTTAGGTGAGAGTGGGATCGTGGTTTGGGAAGTTGGACTTGAGGATCGTAGACATGGATGATCATTCTATGGTGCTCAGGCAAGATTTCATGAGACTTGCACAAGCCATAACAATGGTGGACCGAGACATTCTCTTGATCATAGCTGAAGGAAGAACCATGATGGTTCCGATGAATAGAAGGAGTTGCTTAGGGTATAGACCGAGGATGAATTCTATGACTTTGTATCCCAAAGATCCGAATGTGAAGCATGAGGATGTGGAGAAAAAAGGACTTACGAGTATGACTCAAACAACGAAGGAAGGGAAGTTGATTGACTTCGTTGCAAGAGCGAGGAAAACGGAAGCAAGTGACAGGTCAGTCTCATGAATCTTGAAGCACTTGGTAGAGACATCTTCTACTGATGATCTTCACAATGGAGTTGCAGATGAAAGAAGTCCAAGTACTACTTCAAAAGCAGTGATTGGAGAGGATTATGCAGGTAGAGATCCAGCTGGCATAGTGGAATTTTGCAGGTATGCTATGGGCATATATCACTTTCAGTTAACAAAAAACAAGCTTATGGAGCTTGGTTGTACATGCGAGGAGGTTGAGGCTGTCCACAGATACTTAAGGACACAGCATGAATCTGATACATGGGTAGATGAGAGTCAGGGAGGAAACTTCCTGGCCCTCCTTTCTCTATAGACAACCTTGGAGATGGGTTGGTGTGGGGACCTTGATTGGAAGGGGCTGCACCAACTTAGCAAGGGGCCTTGGGGGAAGGCTTCTTTATGATAGATTGCAGACTTGGATGCAGATGACCAAATGTTGGGATGGATTCTACTTGGGTTAGAAATCATGGGAAACTAGAGTCATGGACATCAGGTTGGAGACATGGAGCATGATAGTGTATGCGGAGACATTATGCAGGATGTTGTGCAGAGGTTGTTATGATGTGGAGATGTATGAGTCAGTGGAGAGGTTGTACACTCTTGTGCAACAAGACCATGGGCTAGACATGTTGCAGATGGGATGGAGGTTCCATGGACCTGAGCATGGGATATTGGAGTAGATCCTTGATGAGTCTGAAATGTAGAAGGAGCCAGAGAAAGACTAATGGTGGCATAAGGATGTGCATTCTTGTGGTTTGGGCATATGGTTGGATTAGCTACCCAACTAGTTCGAGTCATGAGGGGTACCAGTGTGCAAGCAAATGTTAGTATCATGTGGAGTATCGGGACAGGAAGACTACAGGATGAGGACGACACATGGTGGAGATGGTTGTTTTACATATGTTGCAGGGATGTTTGCAGTATGTGGACCAACTAATATCATGGATAACACTATTCAGATATGAAAATCTTGGTGATAGGATGATTACCGGGATGAGATGTATTGTCGAGGACAACAATGAGTTCAGGTGGAGGAGGATGTAAGGAGCTGCAGTCCGTGCGACGGGTAGGATGCACATCCGATGCGAATATAGGCGAGCTGAGGCAAACACGACAAGCGTGCGATGCGAAATGCACATGGGAGTTGGTTTGTGGGCGAGTTTATACGCGTGGGCAAGCTAAACGAGTTACCCACGGGCCGACCAAGCAAGTTATGAAACTAGCGAACTATGGTGTGGCGGTCCCGTGTGATGGGTGGGCCGAACCGCACCTTGAACGAGTTTTCATAGCCGAAGGGCGTCGACTAGGCGAGTTGAACGAGTCGGTCGGGTGGCATGACTCGCCCACCCACCATATGAATAGTTGGTGCAGTTGGGAGGTTGAACACATTTGAACAACGAATGAGCAAGTCATTCGACCAAGGGACAAGCTCGAGCATCTAAGGAAGGTGCGAGGTGCAGGTATAGTGTGGAGGAGCAGGGGTAAAGGTGTAGGTCGAACCGCAGGTTGGTGCGCCCGCCCGCTGGGCAGACTCACACGAGCTGCACGAAGTCTTGGTGAACGGGTTCGGTAGGCAAGCCGCATGAAGGCGCGCCCGCCAAGTGAACACGATTGGTGGCATGGGCGGAGGGTTGCACGAGGCGCCCACCCGTCGGTTGTAACACGAGTGGAGGGTTGCATGAAGGTGCATCCGCCCGCGGTTGGTGATACGGGTGGAGAGCTGTACGAGGCGCCTGCCCGTCGGTTGAACGTGCAGGTGGAGGGCTGCACGAAGGCGCCCGCCCGCCGATCGGTAACTTGAGTGGAGGGTGGCACAAAGGCGCCCGCCCGTCGGTTGGTGAACTCGGGTGGAGGGTGCACGAAGGCGCCCGCCCGACGATGAACTCGGGTGGAGCGCTGCACGAAGGCGCCCGCACAACGGTGAAACGAACTCGGGTGAGAGGTGAAACGAAGGCGCCCACCCGTGTTTGGATGATCGTGTAAGGCTACACGAAGGTGTTGCCGAAGTGAAAATTTGGGTGTGGAATGTAAGAGTGACCACCATGCAAGGTGTGCACGAGGTGGGTAGCTCGTTGGCAAGACACAAAGTCTGCATTTTGTCTAAGTATGAAACTTGGGGTTTCCAAGGTAATACTTGTAATTGTATGAAAATTGGAAATATAGTAAAATCGGGCAGACTCATGTTCAGGGAGTTGCCCCTCCCTTTATACTGTTGCAAATGTGTTGTTTATGTATAATTGTTGTGGATAATGAATGTGTATGGGTGTTCATTAGTATAAAGGCTAATAATAATACTTGGTGAAGAAAAATAAACTAAGTATCGAATGTTAAGGCATAGTCCATGAACATTAGTATTGGAAGTGTTCGGTAGTGTCGCACCTCACTATAAGCGGTTGAAAGACTACCGCAGGTGTAGGGGCATGACATTTGCGATGTGATTAATCCAAAAGACTGATCTAAATTATGGATCACAAAAGTCTTAGATCTAACACATAAGAATTACATCAATTATGAAGACGCTACAATTTCCAGGAATTCTCAAGTGCAAGAATAATCATGTCTAGGTGCTAGAATGTAATATACAAGGCTAGTGGATTGCAAGTGATTTGACGATTAATTGGGGAATGAAATGCTTTACATTATGCTTATATAATATCTCATGGCATCTATATATATGCAACTTTCCTCTTTAAGAATAGTGTTTGCAACTTCCTAGAGAACAAGGAGTACAGATTTCAGAAATGGGAATTGAAATCAATCTTCACTTCATAATTATCTTCCAAGGCTGGCCCATCTCTTCTGTTGCTTGGATTAAATGTTGATGCACATTTAGAAAATCAGCATGGAAGGACAAAAGATTCTATTGCGTTCTTGTTTTGTTTCAAATGTATGTACTATGTAATAAAGAATAATCCGCAATCAAGATGCAGTTCCACATATGAGGCTGCAATGCAATGTTATCACAAGAGTTCCATGTTACCGGAAGTCTGAGTTATCTTTAGCATTGATTCAACAAACGGCTAAGTACAAGTTTGCAACCATGTCTCAGATCAATTATTAGTTGATTGATGGACTTTCACAGTTGGATGACTTTGGGCCCAGGTGAATGGCAGTATAATGTTTCGTGTACACAAAGCTTTATAAATAGCATTATTATATTTGTTATTATGAACTAGATTAATGTAGTTTCAAACCATACTTAAAAGAGAAGCATTTCTGCTTATCTGGCTGTCTTGCCAGAAAACAAGTATTCTGCTGCTAGCATCCAGGATCTGGAACATACAGTAAGAACTCTTCAGAGGCTGTTTTATAGGCACAGCAGTTCAAGGCACTCTCATAGAAAATTCAAGTTTTCATTAATTCGTCTTCTCACCATTTAGCTTTCGGCTGTAGAAGGGAAATTCTAAAAGAAAAACCTGTTTAAACCTTTCAGGCAATTTTCCATAAACAGTCGGTGGAAGCAGGACAAGTGGACTGCAATGAAAGTAATACCATGTCAAATTATTATGTAAGAGTATTAATGAAAGTAACATCATGTCAAATTGACAAAAAAAACACAAGCAAGATAGATCCCAAACACGTGCTTTGTTTGACATTCTAACTTTTAATCCGAAGCATAAAAATGGTTAAATGCATTCAACAAACTAACACCATGAAGAAACTGAAAAAGAATTTAATATGGAGAAGATGAAATATAGCCAGTCATACTTATGAAAATACTTTTGTACTAGGTCTATAATCATCTTACTTCCTTCAGACTTTAGCAATCATGCAAGGAAAACAATTATTGCCTGGTAGAACATTGCATATTCATATAAAGACTGTTGAAAGAAGAAGCTGTGCAGATGAGATTTTTGGAACTAACCTAGTAATCCTTTTATATTCTCGGTACTCTGTCGAGCTGCCAAACTTTTTATCTGCTGAATACTGCATATCGGACATACAAAATAACGATATGGAATCATTTACAGAATTTAATCTGAGATCTCGAATGTCTTCCACACAATATGTAAAGGCATGGATCATGTCAAATGGAAAACTCGGGAAACAATCACCTCGAGCAATGGTATGCCACTGAGAAACAGTAGCAAGGCTGTTAAGAAAATTGGACCAATGACTGCTAACCATTTAGCACCCTCTAGTAGAGGCGTTGAAGCAACAAATATTCCCCACCATAATAAGATCTAAAAATCAGCATGGCAATGCAATGCTTAGAAGATGACATAACAAAAGAAAGAACATAAAGGAGGAATGTTAAAACTTTTCAAGCATTTGATAACTGACAGACCTCACCAAAGTAATTTGGATGGCGAGACCACTTCCAGAACCCTATATCACACCATCTTCCCGTATTTCTCAAGTCTTTTTTAAATTGGAGTTTTTGTTGATCTGATATTGCCTCAATTAGAAAACCAACTAGCCACATTATCCACCCAATGATATCCTGGAACTGGATTCTGGGGTTTCCACTGCTTGCATTGACCAATGTTACTGGCAGGCTTACAGTCCAAACCCACACTACCTATCACCAATCAAAATTTACAGCATGCATCTTTTAATGGGCCAATAAATGGCATACTCTTGTTCATGTTTTTTGTTACAAAAAACTGTAATATGCTTCTATACAAGATGCTAAAAGTATAGATGTATCGCAAGATAAAGAGACCTGAAAGCTCCAGAACATTGCTAGCTGCTTTAAATCAGTGCGAATCTTATCAAATCTCCGATCCTCGCCCCATCGCAATATCCTAAAAAGTCCATAATTCCAAACAAAGGATGTTAATGAAGGGCAACATGTAAGATGGATATCCTGAAGGAAGGATGCAGAATGGCATGAAGGAAAAGATAAAAGATACAATCTGGATATCAAAAGTTAAAACTGCAACAAAAATTGAATCAAATGTCCTTTCCCTTTTGTTTGAGATAATATCCATCATAGATTTAATTACAGCACATTAAAAAATACATCATATTCCTTTACATTACTGATTGCTGTAGGGCATGCGGGCTTCCTCTCCCAAAACAGGTGAAGAGAGTTGCCGTGTCTGCTTTGGTATTGTAAGGGATTCCAATCCTTTCCTAAAAGTTTCTTCCTAGCATGATACTCTATGGCTAAACCTGACCTATAAGCCACCAATTAACCCAAAATAGCTTTGTAGTATCTCCATTAAAGGTTGCCTGACACGCTTTTTCCACAAGAAAATTCTTGTTGAACATATGATGTCCCATATACTATTTCCCGCCTACCTAACATCCACTTATCTACAAAAATGAGCTCTCTGCAGTGGGCCCACAAAAGTGAGGAATACTCAGCTGCTATCCATTCCAAGAATCTTTAAGCTACCTTCCATCCCCACAGTATATGTTTGACTGTCTCTTGGGTTTCTAACAATTACATAACAAACATCTATGACACTAGTGTAATGGAACTTGTCCTTGACTGCAAGGCTGTTATTGACAACAAACCAACCTATATCTTTTCCAATTGGTGCACTTCTTGAAAATATAATTCCTTACCATTTGCATGTCCTTTTTAGTGCATTTTCAAGTAGGGTGAAGATTTTTCTTCGGGATATCCACGACTATAATTCAAAGTTAATAAGGAAAGCATCCTTAAAAAGTGTTATATGTAATGCATATCCCCACTAGATTACAGCCAAGACATCAGTTTCCATATAGTGCATCTGTTCACGACTATACAAGACAGAAATTATCCAAACATAAGGATGCTGTTACAAACAGGTATCGGTTCAAATGTAAAAGCAAATTTGCCCTAGTTATGGTTGTTGTTAACTATGACTTGTTTCAAAATCATAATTTAGAACAGCTGGAATGTCCAGACAAGGAAAAAGGCAGCATAAAGGTGCCTTTTTGGTCAACACAATAATTGGCCTCAATGGGAAATATTTGTGAAAATGGCTCTGTTATCTCTCCAGTTCTCACTTGATGTGAAAGTGCCAAACCACAAGTGTGACACACCAGCGGTGACTTAGATAAGCTACCCACTATCACCTCAATAGCCTTATCTTTCTCTATTTAGGCTAGCTCTTCTCTAGCTCAAGAGAGGAATCCCCAAGGTAGTCTAACTCCAGACTCCAAAGCATTATGAAGTAATAAGATATGAAAAGGACTTGGGGCAAATCTGATCTAGGATTCGATAATGACAAAATTAGATTTCAGATTTGCACTTGTAATAAGTTGGATTGTCTGAAAGGTACAAAACAGCAAGATAATTTAGGCTAATTAGCAAATCCAATGTGAAATGAAGTACTGGAAATTGTGGATTTGCATTCAGAAATTTCAAGTCAATATTTGAAGCAATTAATTAGGGTTTATTGACTTGAATAGCAATCTGAAATACGGTTTTCACTGCTGTTAACTTTCAGAGTGCAAAATGGAAATATTTGAATATCCTGTATTAGTCTTTTGACGGTTGTGTTACCCACCAAAATGGGTAAACCCATAGGAGGAAACTTTCTCCTACTTTTGGACAACGAGCCAGCCAGCAGCCCCTGATATTCACTTTTCGACGATGATATGCCATGTGCCTCCACCATCTGCATCAGCCACATACCTCCAGCATTTGGCATTTTCTTTAATGAAAGTGGGCTACTATTCAAAAGTTACTATGATCATTTTGCAATCAAGTGCTTATATTTGATTTTTTGGGGCATTTAATATGGATAAAGGGGTGATATGGAAGATTGACCAATCTTGACTATAAATCTGTTCTCTCACCTTACCAAGGGGGGTTACTTTTTAGCCTTAATCCGGTGGACCTCCCTTGAGGCCTTAGGGTTATAGGAGGTACACTACTTGAAAAAACCAAATTGATATAGCATGTTCATTCTCCCCTAAACCATACTTGTCACTTTCCATCTCATATTATAAACCTTTATATACCACGTCCATTCTTCAAGTCTAATTTGTCATTGGTTTAATCGGATTTGCACCCTCTCATACTCATCCTTGAGTAGGGCCGGAAAACATTTCCTTGGAGGTTGATGCAGCTAAAAGAATGGAAAAGCATATCATGGCCACAATGAAAGAAAAAGAAGAAAATCAAAATGCATAAAATGCTTGGGACATAAGTTAGCGTGTCAGCAAAAGCATAGCATGAGTTCTACCCTCCTTATTAGCCATCCCCCAGTTCCTAAGCACTAGATGATCCACTTCATAAAAGGAAGCCTTGCATGTCCCAATTTTGATGAGCAATAAATTGTCTCATCTTAACGGCTAATATTAAATGCTACATCATAAAGAGAAGGCCCTAACCCTTGAGTTGTGCAACCAAAATAATGCATTCTTATAAAGAAGTAAAAGGCACACTAGAGGGGTAGAAAAAGTAGACCAAGCAAGGTAACTCATGCCTCCATAATTGCACCCTCCATTACATCTATACACTTAGGATGTGGACTCCCATTTGCCGGTCCCCTTGACCATGGAAATTGGCCATGAAACCTTTTCCCCACCATTGCCACTCATTTACACTAACACCTACTGATTGAGGGATTAACCTTGGAAATGCTACTTCCCCTTAGGGGTCGAAAGAGCCTAATAGGGTCGATCATTAGCCACCTCTATCAAGGTAGGGAGCACCTCTATGATACTTGGTCTAGTTAGATATCAAAAGGTGATCCTAATTTGAAGTATTAATATGCCCTTAACATACAGTTTGGTCCACTTATATGCTTGTATGATCTTAATCTCTAATAAATGGTTGCTTTCACTAGAATTTAATTTTGTTTTTGTCAAGTGGTCCACAACAGCCCAGCCCTTGAGGGCACCCACTCCATAGGTGCCTACACCTTTCATAGAGGTTGACAACTTAGTAGATGTAGTGTTGCCCACTTTAGGCAATATGATGACTTGAGCAGCTCATGCACCGCCCAAAGTATCCCAAGATCTAGGATGTTGATCCTCTTTGACCCAGCACAAAGGATTCTTGATGATTGCACCATTGGACCCATGACATCCCTAGGCTGGCCTTGACACTACCTGATGGACAGACCATGATTCAAAACCCATATGAGGGTGGTCTCAAGGCTGCAGGGGAGCGCTTCCCTGTGAAAATTTCAAGTCTGAAATCCTATAGTAGCCACTGGAATTAATTCTTCTAATTGTTATTTAATTTAACAATGTATTTGCTACGAAAAATATCAAATAAATCACACTGCAGCCTTCACAAATAAAACTATGGAAAATAATAGTGCTAGAGGCAAAGAAATAGTCTAGCACACACACAAAAATTGACAAAATTATTTTTGGACAATTGTCCCTGGAAAAACCCAACTTGGGAAAATCGGTGTAGCAATTGAGGGTTTTTATTATTATGCAACAGTGAAATTCTGAGTACAATCTATGGATGCCCAACTGGCAATCCAAATAGCAGAAAATCTGGCCAAAATTATCTAAGGGAATTTCCCTTCCTCCAGAAGCAACCTCGGCAAAACTTTTCTTTAGAAACTCATCCTCTTGGACCTGTCACGTTGGCTTTTGCACAATGCTTGTGCAAACTCTTGGACGTCTAGCCCAGAACTGCCTTTGATCAAGTCGTTTTGCCTGTCTTTGTTGAGGAAAATGATTCTCTGACCTTCTGGAAGACTTTTCAGGCCTCTGGAAGCTGAATCGATTTTTCCCACAACTAAATCGGATTTTCCTCTAAAACTAACTACATAGTCCTCTACACTGCCTCATTGGGAATAACTCGGCCTCATGTTGCTGCCTCTCCGAATTTGGAAAACTTCCTCGGGATTATTGTCCCTACCCCTCTTTGTCTTTGCTTCCCTTCTGAAGCTCTAACTCTTGCGACAACTAACTGTTTTTCTCTGGAAAATCGAACTCTCCAAGGAAATCAAACTCTATGTGTGTGTGTGTTCTTCATGTACCCATCAACTTCTTCTTATAATCTTTTGTTGGGACTCCAACAGCCAAGATTAAAACTTAATTAAGGGCAAAGATCATATCGGAGTCGATCCGTGTGAGTTTCTAGATGATTCACACCTTATCTCAATTAATTCTGATTAATTAACCAGTTTTCCTAAGTTTATACTTGGGAAATGTTTAAAAATAGGCTAATAATCTAATTGAGACATGTCTAGGTGGAATTTCCATAAATGATTTTCGAGTTATGGAGAAGTCCTGTGTTTTAGCCTCTCAACAAAATTTTGAGACTGGGACACCTCTGATGCTACAAAAACTAACACTTTCTCTTAGCGAGGAAGGTTTTCTAGTGGTGCATTTCTGGGTTATGGAGAACTCCTGTGTCTTAGCCTCTCCACAAAATTATGAGACTGGGACACCTCTGATGCTACAAAAACTAACAGTTTCTCTTAGCAAGGAAAGTGTTCTAGTTTTGCACCATTGCTACAACACCGTACCTCTGTATCACCCTCTATCACACTGCTAATGTTTGGCCACTGTGGCTGCCTGCCACTGCCTACCAACCACTGCGCAACTCTGATGCGACATCTCTACTACTGCTGACACTACCATACTGCTACCAACTCTCAATCTGCACTGCAACTGAGAAGCATCCTAAATACTGAATCAACCATGTCTCATGTCGCATCTGTCTCCTGAGTCCTACCTGCTACTATACTCTGCACTGTCTTCTGAAGAATTTGCGCTGCCACTGACCCTTCTGCTCTACTGTCAACACTGCATCTGCACTCCTCAGCACCTAAATGCCACTAGTCTGCAATTGTCACTCGGGTATCTGATTGACACTGATGTGATTATTTCCGAAAATGTTTCTTATAATGCATTATTAACACTAATCCATCCTGCGACTGAATATTGTGGGACCCCGTAGCAAGGTAATGATCCATGAGGACACCTCAAGGATCATGCCCATGTTTGTGCTGCTCTAGGACTATACCTCTAGATCGCCCCACCTCTCTCCTGGAGGTATAGCTGCATCCATCGCAAAATATTCCTCCAACATAGGACAACTTATCTATCTCAGTAGAAGTTGTTGCCTGGTCCTACTTGTCCTTCTCCCTAAGAGGACACTGCGTACTGTAGTGGTCGAGCTCACCACATCTGAAGCACTTGACCTTTGACAAGTCCTTCTTCTTCTTTTCCCCCTGTCCTTGACTGGGAACCTTTGATGCTAGATCCACATTTTCCTCTTCCTTCTCACCCTTCACACCCTTGCTGTTGTTATTGCCGATGGTACTCTTTACTAGAGCCCACCTCAACTCCTAATGTAGATCAGACCACATCCTGTCCCATTTAGGCAAAGTCTCTCTGCCCAAGATGCTTTGGAAAAACACTTGTCAATCATCTAATACACAATTCAGTGTCAATCATACAAGCTCTGTGGCTTGGGTGCCTCCCCAGCGACTGCAAGTTGATCTTGAACTTCCTGAATCCCGGTGAGGAGGCCATCTATGCTTTTACCCTTCTGCTTCCTTATGTTCCTGAACTTCTCCTAGAGAAACATCTTCTGCTACTGGGAAGAACTCTGAAATAGCTTTGAGAGAGCATCACACATCTCCTTGGTTATCCCTTTGTCTGCCACATGTGAGACTAGATGATCTCAGACTCCATCCAAAATCATCTGCTTCGCCTTCACCATATCCTTCCTGTACTCCTTGAGCTTATCAGCATCCTGCCATACTGCTATTACATTCTCCACATAAGCTTTCAGGCCATATTCATCTAGAAGGAAGGACATCCTAGCCTTCTAGATGACCTAGTTGGAGGTTCCCTCCAACCTATCCTGATTTCTAAGCCAAGTTGTGGCCATCTCTGAATCTGATCGAAAATCTCCCTCTTTCCCTTTGCTCTACTGTTGGATCTACTACTCACACTCCCTACTAGAGTGAGAAAAACTGCTCATAGCTATTGCCAATCTGCAAATGGAAAAAAAATAGATCTCTAAAACTTGAGATCAACTTAGAGAAATTTTGCTTTTGTGTGTGTTATTTCTCTTCCACCCGGCACTGATTCTGCTACTGCAAACTACTGCAAAACTCTCTGCGCCAAAACAAGCAATCTTCCCAGCGAAAATAATTAAGTTGTTACTCCCTCTACCTATTGGATTCACTGAATTTGGCGAACCAAATTTTTCTGCCAACCTTCCGATGCGATAGCATGTGGGGCTATCGCAAATTCGCAATCCGCGATTCCATAGTCCCTCGCAAAGCTCTTCCATTGGAGACTTGCGATCCGACAAGCCCATGGACCCGATAGGTTATTAAAACCTTCCTATTATGGTTTCGGATCCGAAACTCCACTTCGGACTTCGACGCTTCCAAAGGCTAGTCTCTCCCCGCTCCAACACTGCGATGCGATATGGATGTGGACCCAATATGGGTATCAGTCAAACTTGAATAGGATTTCAAATCCAGAACTCGATTCCGACTAAGTTTTCATAGTTTTATAGTGTAAACCCGAGTTTCTGCTTGCAGAACTCAACGATGCTTATAAGGAAAACAGGACACGCCGATATGCAGGAAAACACTCAACCAGACTTTAATCAAAGTATTAATTGGAAAACAAAGGCCGAACCCCTGCTATAAGAACTTAGGAGATAACACTGCATAAAGCCAAAATTACACATAAAATACCAAATTAATAGAGAACCGTGAGTTCAGATGCGCAAAGAGGGTTTTGAAGATCACAATGTCTCCGGAATCAACCAATATAGAGATGTCCTATTCTTTCCTTTAGAAAATAAGAGATAAAGCCCACTCAGTCCCAATCCCTTTACAATAGCATGCCAATTACATATCTATTGGTTCATTTTAGCAACCAGTTCCTAAAACAGAAACTTAGTTATTATGACTAACAGTTCTGCGAGACATCCTCCTCGAGAACCTCCACTACAGCTTATCCATACAACAGTTATTACAACATGATCTTATTCCTAGATTCTATCCCTATGCTAAACTAGAAAAGCATGGAAATTGATGGCTAAAGGAC
>APFE030216086.1:161737-198430 GCA_000404065.3 Pinus taeda
GGGGGAGCAGGCATTTTACTTGCTCCGTACGCAGGTTCTTACCTTCTGTTTTTAATACCCAGTTCTCTCTCCACAGACAAACATCAAACACCTACTTAATTTTTCTGTAATTGTGTTGAAAAGCGGGCGGAGGAGCAAGCACTTTACTTGCTCGTTACGTAGGTTCTTACCTTCCGTTTTCAATACCCAATTCTTTCCCAACAACAATTTTCAGATATACATCACTCTTTGTAAAATGGCGACACTCTCCCCGGCGCCGGCGCCAAAATGTTGGCTGATAAAAGGTGTCTTTTAAAACTCCTAATTACCCCACATTAATCATCAACCCGGGCAAGTCATCTTGTTTCAAGAGTGTACACAATATGTGCATGCTATAAATCCAAAGAGTAATGTTTCTTAAAATGAAGTATATACCTTTGATACAAGAGTAAACGGATGCATCTAATAAACTCAAATTGCAATCATTAAAGGAAATATGACATCTAAGCTTCAAGACTCAATCCTCTACTGAAATCGTAATCAAATCTCACACAAGCAATTCAATTAACAATAGCATCAGCCGAGAGCATAGTAGTAATAACTCATCTCTTCTTAGCTTATTCACTCTAAATCATACTCAATTTCTACAAAGCAATCCAAATGGAAATGATATCAATCTGAGAGTTCGATAGCAATAACCAAACACTTATAGTTGATTAAATCAATATGATTCCCTATCTAAATAATTGAATCTGGAATAAGCATAAACCGAATCAAATGACGGTGTTGTAAAACATGTAAAGGGAATGTACTACTTTAATACAGGAAAGCGATAAATAGCGAATAAGGTAAACTCACAGAAAACAGGAAAATTATCAAACCAATCAAACTTGCGAGAATCATAAATATATAACACAAAGAAGCAGTTTAATCCACCAGAGGTCGGGCCCTTAGCCACCAGTGAACACTGCTGAGCTACTTCAGAGAATACGAATGAACAGCAACTCATATATTAATCATCGAACTTAAGTAGCATTACAATATGGTCGCGTTTACCAATAGCACGAGTTTGTAAATTAAAATTACAATTGAAATAACAGAGATTCCTCCCCTTTCTTCCTACGATTGTTTGCTTTTATAGTCAGAAAGAGGTAAAAGATAAATGCGATCCCTCAGGATCTCTCGATCCTGAGGGATTTGCAACTGATTACTATCTTCAGACACCTTTCCTATTTCGCGTTGATCCTCCTGATTCATCCTCCGCCTTGTCCGCAACCGACGTGTTCCATTCTTCATTTGTTGATTTATGTTGTTCCATCGTTAGGGAACAGCGACTGTTCCTTTCATTGTTTTTCTGCATGAAGAGGAGTAAAAGTTAGTTATGATAGCTAAATCTTAACTGCGAATAGTTCATCCATTTCTTATCATAATCCATCAATATGTTAGCGTATGAAGATATGAAAAAAATAAGAAAAGAGGAAAAAGGTGATGAAATTCAGAGTAAATACATACCCATTTCGTAACTCAACAGCCGCTACAAGAGAAGTATTTAAAAATAGGCTAATAATCTAATTGAGACACTGCCAGGTGGAATTTCTAGAAATGATTTTTGGGTTATGGAGAACTCTTGTGTTTTAGCCTCTCCATAAAGTTTTGAGACTAGACCACCTTCGATGCTACAAAAACTAACACCCCCCCAAGGAATCCACTTCCAAAGTGGAGCGCGCTCCCTAAAAAATTTACACTCCATGCCCTATCAGGAGCAATACAGGGAATGATCAAGTAGCAAGCGCTCCCATTCACTCTAGGAGTGACAATAGTTGAGGAGCGATATCGCTCCTGTGCAAAAAAAATTGCTCTAGCAAATTTAATAAATAAATAAATAACTCATGCGGTTTTTTTGGGAGGGAAGGAAGGGGCCAAGAGGATGCCACCCCTTCCACAATGTATCGTGTGAATTAGATTGAGAGGGCTTGAGGAGCTTGATTTGAGGAAGATTAAGAGGGTTTGAGCTTGAGGAGCTTGTAAGGGAGATTGAAGGCTGCGATTTGAGAGAACTTGGGAGATTGAAGGCACCACCATTGGAGAGCCAAAGAGGTAGGGTCTAATCTCGTTCTTTTTTTTCCATGTAGAATTTGTGTTTTTTATGTGTCGAATGAATTATTTTCTCTTTTCCTACTCTTTCCCAATTCCCATTCCTCCACTTTATTGAGGGCGAGAAATGTTGATTTCTGGTAGCATCGGATGTGCTCTAGCCATGAAAATTGGTGGAGAGGCTAAGGCGCATGAAATCTCCAAGACCCAGAAATCGTTTGGAGAAATTCCACCTGGATGAAGAGATATTAAAATAATCAATATTTTTAATGGGTTCCTAAGTCTAAACGTAGGAAAATAAAAATATTACTGTGTATTAATATAAAATGGGTGAGAAAGTTCTAAGAGATGAGGATCAAGCCAAATCTAATCCTAGCAGTTGATTAGAGACTTAATCTCGGTCGTTGAATCGTCAACAGGAAAAGTATAAGAGGAGGCTTGAGGGTTAGTTGGAGACACACCAAAAGAGCTCAAAATTCGATTTTCTGGAGCAGGGTTTGTTGAGGAAATCGAGTGAGTGATCAGTTGCAGCAAGGGGCAGTTCAGCAAGGGATTTTGATCCAACGCTGAAGGATACATATCAGAAAGGCAGCGCAAAGCCTAGGAGGGTTGACACAGAGGCAGCAAGGGTTGACACAGAGGCTAAGGAGGCCAATGCAGAGGACACAGAGGGCCAAAGAAGCTCACATAGAGGCCATAGCAGCTAACGCAGAGGACGCAGTGAGCTTCAAAGGTTGCGCTGAGGTGATTCAGTGGGACAAACTGAGAGCTGATAGGATGACGCAGAGCGAGAGAGGATGACGCAGTTCCAAAGAGGGTGAGGCAGTTCCAAAGGAGTGCGTGGAGCAACTTTCACTGTCGAGCACAAGGAACAGCAAGAGTCACTGTGGGATTTTTCATCCGGTTGCTGATCAGCCGGAATATCTGTCTCCGGATAGAGGTATTTCTACCAAGGATATTCTCTGAAGGGTGAGCCATTTCTGGCACCCTAGTTGTATTCAGAATATGCTTAATAATAAAACCATCATATATGCTGCACCAGTTTTCCCACATTGGGTTTTTCTGGGGACAATTGTCCAAAAATAATGATGTCCCTTGTGTTGTGTCGATTTATTTCAGTTGTTGATTTGTATATTGTGAAGGCTTTATTTGTGTTTACTTTAATATTTATGCATTTAACTAACTTGTTAATGTAAAGAACAAGTAGGAGATAGTAAACCAGAAAATGCAGTAGGGGTTTCTGATGTGTTAGATTCAAAAAATTTCACAAGAAACTATAACTCCACCAAACATGATGGGTTTATGGCTTGGCATTCTCTTGTTGGTTCCTTTTTTTGTTATGATGGTGTTGGGGATCAGAAGAAGAAGTGATGAAGAAGTGGGTAGTGGTGGATTTGGAAACCCTGGAGAAGAGGAGTTACCAAGAGGAAGAGGAGGAGGAGGATAATGAGAGCGGAAATGATGATGGAAAGAAAACCATAGTAGACCAAACCCCCTTGTGGAAATATGCTACAAGGCTTTCAGGAGGGAAAGGGGGTGCAACCACTAAATTTACATGCCCCCATTACAAAATCACTTACACAGGTTCATATACCCATGCAAGAAAGCATCTTTGTGGGACAATGGCATGGGATGGAATTAAGAAAATAGTAATCAAAACCTATGGAAGTGTGTCACCGCAATAAACAACCAAATACATAAAGGAAGAGGAGGAAGCCCAATACAAATCTAAAAGATCAAAGGGTGACTTAGAACATGACACCACTAGCCCACAATCACATAGAGTAAGAAATCCATCAACATCCACCCACGGTAACGGATATGGAGGCATAGGCACAAACATCCCTTTAAGGCGTAAACGGTAAAACCATATTAGAATTCCTTGATCAAGGGTGTAGGGATGGTATGGGTGCAAAAACGTTTTGGTTTCTCTATGCATGTAGGATACCATTCAATGTTCTTAGCTCACCTTATTGGCATGAAATGGTTTCTGCCTTCAATGATACCCCTAGAGGATACAAGAGCTCTGGGTATGATAAAGCTAGAATAGTGGGACTTGATCGTGAAAAAGCCAAAATAACAAAGGTTTTGGGTAGATTCACAAATGCTTGGAATGAATATGGGGTATCCATTGCATCTGATGGCTAGACAAATGTAAAAGGCAAGTCATTCATAAATGTTCTTGGTGTGTCTGTGACTGGTGCAGTCTTCCTTTCATCAAATGATTACTCAGAATAATTCAAGACCACCATCAACATTGCACAACCATTGATTCAAACTATTGAAAGTATTGGGCCATACAATATCATCCAAGTCAATATTGATAATGCTTCTAATTGTAAGGAACTTAGAGCAATCATTGAGGATAAATACCCCAACATATTTTGGTTTGGGTGTTTGGTTCACACAATGAACCTTTTGATGCATGACATTATTAAGATCAAGGAACCTCAATACAGATGGATTGGTGAATTGTACAAGAGAGGCAAAAGAATGATAAAATTTATTACCAATCATAGCAATACCCATGGAGTCAATCAAGGTTGGAGCTATTGAAGCTTGGGAAGACTAGATTTGCTAGCTTTCACCTCACCTTCAGGCACCTTTTGAAGGTAAGAGAGTCATTGGCTATCATGGTATCAAGTCCACATTTGCAGGTATTAAAGGACAAGGTTGCAACCGCAACTGACAGGGACATTTTTGAAGAGGTGGAGGAGACCACTCTTGATGGTTTGTTTTGGGTGAATATGAAGGATGTTTTGCAATACACCAAGCCCATTTATAACATGATTTTTTTTGCAGATACAAATGCATTAGTGATTGGGAAGGTGTATGAGCAGATGGATAACATGTTGGGGCAAATAAAAGATATTGTTCAACTAAAAGATCCCATCTTGTATGATCATATTTACAAATATCTATGTGCATGGTGGGATGAGCTTAATGTTCCACTACATGCCTTGGCATATATCCTTATGCCAAAATACTACTCTCCATCTTGGTTGGGAAAACCTGCACCTGAGGGTGAGGTTAGCACTGTTACCCACCACCTGTGGGTGACACCCATAGGAGAATTTTTTTCTCCTATATGGTTCTCAGCCGGCAGCGAACAGCCCCTTGCAACGACCAGAAAGCTCAATGTGCCACCATATTCGCCACCTAAACCATCCATTATGCTCCCTCGCACGCTTGTTATGATCGTATGTTTGAAGGCGGGCCTACCAACCCTAAAGGTATGGCTTTTCATTATGTAGTTGGGTATTTTAGCTTACTTATGATGGACACTTTTGGGCATCGATTGGTGGGGGGATTCGGTGGAAAGAAAGGTCTTGATTTGTGCTCGTCTCCTTTGTCCAATTTGGTGGTTGACCTTATATCCTAGTCCTGTGGAATCTCCTTTATTGGCTACTAGCCTTAGGAATGCCACTACATGGGAAATCTCGATTTTGGTTGCGTGGTACCACTTATCGATACCATATACATCACTACCCTTCGCGTTGAAGAATCTAGGGCATTCAGAATTAAAGTGATTCTTCTTAACATGATACCAATTTGTGAAGTGTTTTTATAACTTATCTTAGCTTGATCTTCCTTGAATTATTAGTGTGTGTTTACTTCATCAAACTGTTATCAAAATAAAGAGACAAGAACACAAGATATCATGGAGAGGAAAACCCGCACAAAATTCTTCTTATAGAAATTCCAATTGACAAATACCAAGACCATGACCCTTGACCCAATCTGCCACTCCAAGACCAAGTTACCAATCCTCTCCTCTGTCACTGCTGAGATCATCCTCATTGCTGCACCATTGAGGCCATCATTACTGCATCACTCAGATCTTCATTACTGCTTCTTCATCATGTCAACGAGGTCTCTTGTCTTCATTGAGATCTTCACTGTGACCTTGATTCTATGATAATCATCACGATGACTGTTGCGCCATATCTTCATTTGTACTTATATCATCACTACATTCTTCCTGAGATTATCATCGCATTGACTGTGACCATGTCGAGAGTGTATTCCGAGACTGTGATGATCCTTGTCACCTTTTCTTATTATGTTGAGACAGTAATTCTTATCACTGCTTCTCATTATGTTGAAACTATAACCCTTGTCACTGTCATTAAGTATCCTTCTCATTATACCAAGACTACTACAGAGATATCACTTGAATCTTCTTCATTATTAGTATGTTGAGACTATAGCAGTGCTTAGACAGTATGCGGAGATTACTAGAGATAGATCTGAACCCTTTACACTGATATCCTCCGAGAATTAACTTGTTGTAACCATGCCGAGACTGCAGAGATATGTGCGAGGGCTTCATTGTCATTGTAACCATGACTGTTGCTCACTATAACATCCGAAGACTCAAAGGAACCCGAGAATTTATCCTTGTTGTACCATCCAAAATAGCAGAGAAGAATCGACTTCTTGCACCCTACTGTACCCATCCAAAATTTGTCCTGCCTGCACCTCATAGCCATCGACATTTCAGAGGAGAATGCGAGTTCTGTGTCTTCCATTTGCAGATACCCTATACGGGTATTTATAGTTGTAAATTTTTGTAGATGTTCTATGCTAAGAGCAATTTCACTTTTCTCACAGCAATCATACAAGTAGTTAAGCAAAATGCAGATAGAACATATAAGCAGATCTTACAGAAGACAAATCAGAAACAGAAAAAATGTGTGTGTTCGTTTCGGCGGTCAACAGGATGCTTCAACCAGCAAAGTCTCCTTTGGTCAGCCAGCCCAGATGTGTCACAACAACCCTCCAACCAGTAGATGAGTCAACCCAAGTCAATTCTACAAAAGTCAACGCTGTCCTGAAAAGTCAACGCAGGGGCAGCAAGCTAAAATTCAACGCAGCAGCAAAACGGTCAATCCTTTGACCTCGATTTTTGTGCCAGGTAGTACGGCCTTCAAAAATCGAATCTTCCACAAGTTTTCAGCTTGATTGGACCAAGCGTTGACCAAAGTCAACGCTGGTCAAACTTCTGCGAAACCCTAGCAGCAGAAAATCGTACTACAGCTCAGCCGTACGGTCTGTCCTCTTCGTCCTTCCCACGTGTGGCTGAAATTCGTCCTCCAGGTAGCTCGTACTCTTTAGGATGAGAGAGGAAGATGTGAGTTGTGTTGTGATGAAATTCTCTCCAACTTTTCCTGTATTTATATCCATCAATGAGGGTGTGTGACACATCTGTTGGGCATGTGAGCCTACTGGCCGACCTTGCACATATAATTTATTAAGAATAATAAATTCAAAATATAAGTTCTGCTCATCGGATTAAGACTATTTTTTTATGGATTTTACACCTCTCGGAAAGAGGAATCCAACAAAAATATTAGCCTTTTAATCTGAGCATCAGAACATGGAGTTTGGACCTAGTTGTCCAAATTTAACAACATGGCTTTTACTAACAAAATAACAAGAAAATACATAACAGAGAACGCACAAGAGGAACCTAGTATACTAGCAGCAAGACATTCTTCTGTATTTGACCAGCGTTTAAGGTGACTTTCAGCAATACAATTTCCGGGTGACTGTCCCCAAAGGTACTGAATACTACTACACTGTCGCAGCCTCCAATCACACCCAGAAAATACGCACAGCAAGCAGAGAAATTCGTGGAGGCTCTAGACTGATGTACAAGGGCTTTTCACTTCCATCTCTGGCACCAATCTCGACCCACAAGGGAGGAATCCCTCTCACAGTAACTACGCTGCACTGTAAATGATCTGAAATGGGGACCTAAAGGCTTCTTGTCATGCTTACAAGAACCTCTCCCACTCCAAAGCTTATATATTTCCAAGATCTATGCTTATGATTGATAATTTGTGGAATTAAAAGAACTTGAAATAGGTGTGTGCTTGTGTTTGCCTTTAACTGACCAAATGCCTTAAGTTTATTTGCTTTATCTGATATGCAGCATATAACAGTGAAACAGTGCAGCAAATAAATATCATACACCTAACAGCAATATAATTAGGAGTTCACTCAAACCTCTTGGGCTACGTCTCCGTGAGTTCTAGTCAGCTCAACTAGGCTCTTTGGGATTATGGCTTCAATTTTTTTACAAGTGCTACATTTAACTCCATTGGGTTACAACTGAACCAATGGGCTTAGAATGCCATCTTTATCCCTGGCTGTTTGGCTCTCGACTCTCGGCTCTCGGCTCTCGGCTTTGGCTCTCGGCTCTGGCTCTAGGCTCTCGGCTCTTGGCTCTTGGCTCTCGCCTCTGTCAAGCTTCCAACCTCTGGTGGCTCTTTTGCTATCCTCCCAACCTCTAGTGGCACTCTGCGAATCTACGGCTCTCTGGCCTTCTGCGCTTTGCAACTCTGATGCGCTCAGCTCTCTGGGAAATCACCCCTTTGCCATTGCCCCAACCTCTAGTGGCTTCTTGGCTTTCATGAGTGTTTGGTTTCGCTCGACCTCCAAGCGACCCTCTGTCAATTGTGCTCTCTCAAGGGAAAACTTTTGAAGGGAGCCCCCTCTTCTTTGCTTGGCTCTCTGGTCTTTGAAGAATCCTCTAACTTTGCGGCTTCCATCCGTTCCTCTGTGTGCAATCATGAGGAATCATTCCTCTGTGGCTCTGCGTCCAGCCTTTTTCCTCTCTGGCTCTGTGGCTCTCTGCGTATAACGCATCCCTGTTACAATGCATCATTGTTACAAAACGCCCGCTTACAGCGTGGCATAAATGATTCAAGAACACGGACAATTTACAAAGGAATCGACAGCCTTTCTTCGAACGAAATCTCGAAAACGACCATATTTCCAATACACAAAAGTATTCGGATTTACACAGGAAAACATTGAAAATCTGAAAATCCAAATTTCAAATATTATGAAATCGCATTCCTAACCTATCGGGTCTGTGCCTTGATCGCAAGTCGCAATCACAACAGGCATGTGTCAACGACCCTTTATGTGGTTGCGATCGCCGATCGTCGATATTGGCGCATTGCATATAGCAATCGCAACGCCCAATGGACTGTGTTGGCCTATATATATATTATCGATCTCCGATCAATCGGCGCTTTCGCTTATTAGCGCCATCACATGTCGGCAAGTCACATGGTCACGGGGCTTTTAAACACCCTGCTTGACTTTCTCCGATGCGACAATAATGCTCCATTATAACATATATGCGAAACGATGAAGGAATGTGATGCGATGAACTTTAAGTGATTTTATGTTTAAAACACATTTTCCCTTAAGTTCCATTTATAAGAAATTGCCTCCTTTTCTAAGGATAATGTGCAATCTTCTTTTTACCATCACTCCTTCGTCCGCAGTCCATTCTGGTACATTCAAATTGCAGTAGATTCAGATTGAAAAGATCTACGCAATGAGACTATTCCCAAGAGTATCCTTTGGCTTTTATTTTCCTCTGTGAGGAAGATTTTTAGACTTAGAAGTTTATGTTAGATCCATTTTGGATCACGTCTTCCCACTAAAAAGCTTTTGGATTCCAAAAGACTGAGATATTGATCTAAACAGTAAATGAGAGTACACCCTCTTCTTTCAGCCTCCATACACTTGCCTTGCATAGTGCCTCTACACCAAAGTCTTTGAACACGTCCTTCCTAGATGTGCTTGTCCTCTTGGAAATAACTGTTTTCCTCCTTGACTTCATGCAGAACTCCTGCTGAGAAGGTTACAGAAGGTAGTTTGAACTTCTCTTCCTGGATCATTGATCCAAGTTGGCTCAAACAAAGGTGAAGTTACATCTTCTTCACAAGGATTTACATTTGTACCTGTTACAAAAATTTTCTATTGACATCTTGTCAAGAACAACAAAATTACAGGCAAAACTGGATGGCCTAAACTCTTGCTTCATCAAAAGAAACAGATTTTCACATCTTGTGAATTACCTCCATGTCTTTACATCTGCATACAAATGATTGATTAGATAACAAGCCAACAAAACATGCCTTTAAAACAATTGACCCTTCAAGTCAAGCATGTAGAAAAAGAACTTTAGGATTCTTTTTCAAAGACGAAACACTTCATCATTATCTCCATCTTGGAGACCAAATCAAATTTTTTCAAGTCAACATCAACATTACATGCATGCTTAAAAACAAAGCAATCAACCCTTCAAGTTAATCACACATACATGTTCAAATACAAGGAAATCATCAACATCCATGCATATCATGCTTATGCATGCATTTCATCTTTCAATTTTCGTTTAAGTACACTGTACTTTCGAAGCTGAAATGAAATATAATGTTTCATCCTTCAACTTTCGCTCAAGTACACTGTACTTTCGAAGCTGAAATGAACATAATGTTGCAGCAATAAAGTGAGTCTCCTACTCAACTTTTCCATTCACCTTCTTGGTAAAACCCTGCAACTTGCATTCCATTAACAAAGAAATGCAAATAGATGCATTATATCAATAGACATGCAATCTTAATTGGATAAGAATTCTAACCATTTCTTACCAATCCATTTCAAAGGTCCTTCCTTTGTCTGCACATCAACAACAACATGTGAATCATCTTGAAACACATCATTTATGGAATCTTTCTTTCCATTCCTGCCATTCTCTCTTTCCACCTTCTTCAAGTTTCGTGGAAGCATTGTTGGATTCAGAGTCCAACACTTTTCAGCGATGTGTCCTTGCTTATGGTAGTAAGTGCAACACATCTGCATCTTCTTGACAGCATGATTTGCTTTGTCCAGTGGATCTTTGGCTTTTTGCTTCCTTTCCTTCAAAAGTTTCCTATATGTGGCCATTCTCTTCTAACATCTAGAAACATTATGGTTATCCAAACCACAAAAGGAACATGCAATTCTTTTCCCATACTTATATGGAAATTTACCATGCTGAACATAATCAAAATGAATGTGTTTAGAACCAGATTTATACCTTTCTCTTTCACCTTTATTACCTTCATGAGGAGGTGAATTGAATGAAGAAGTAGCTCCCTTTGGAACACCATCAACCTCTTCAATGGTTTCAGAGTTTCCACAACTCTTTGGTTCAAGTGTATGCTTATAAACACCTTCTTCCTGCAAATGATGTTTCAAGCTATTGCATTCTCCATGAATACAATCTTGACACTCTTGAGGTAGAAGACCTGCAATGAAACTCCTTCTTGGAACTGTTTCAATTGTCTTCATGGCAGCTTTGGAACTCTCTCCATAAGATTGTCCATAGCCAAGACCCAAATACTTAGGCCTTTCGTTAACTATTATTGCCTCAACGATACCATGTGCATGTTTGCCCAAGCCTTTTCCGTCATAGCCCATCTTGGACATTAACTTGGAACCTATGCCTCTGGTATGTTTTTCAAAAGAACCAATATAAACATTCTTAGAGGAAATTGAAGACAAACAGGAATTGTTTACCTCTTCTTCAAGCTGATACTTGACCAAGGTTTCTTTGGCAACAAGGAGCTGTGTCTCCAACTCATGCATCCTTTTCAGGTTCATATTTGCAATATGAAGTTGCCTCTCTATTCCCTGCAATTTGTCAGAAAGCAACTGCTTCTCTTCCTTCATGGAATTCAACTGCTCTCTAAGTATGATGCTCTTCCTTCCATCCTCATACATTTCTCTCACCATATCCATCATGGTGAGCAAGTCTTGCTTCATGTCTTCATCAAATAATCTTGTGAAGAAAGGAGAATTTGAGGACTCACTTGTAGAAGTTGTCATTATCAAAATGAACAAAAGAACTTCAAACAAGATTAACAAAGAGCTTATTCAAGCAACCTTTTGCAACAAACCTATTGTGCTTCAAGGATTGCTTTGAGGTCCTTTGGGATAAGAAGAATGCCTTCAGCCCTTCTTCCTTCTTGTCCTCTCCTGGACTTAGCTAACAGTAGCTTTCCCTTCACCTCTGTAAACTCAAACAACAATCAGTTTACAAACAATCAAACAATCAATCCTTGACTGTTTAAAAACCTTTCAAGTTAAACGAGCAAATAGATTGCTCTGTCAATCAAGCATTCTGATCTGATACCACTTGCATCATGATACCATCTGTTTCATGATACCCCCTGCTCTAGTATAACTTGAGCTCTGATATCGCTTTCTTTGAAGGTGGGGTTAATCGACTTGATGCTCTGATATAACCAACTGTGATACCACCTCATCTGAAATGGGGACCTAAAGGCTTCTTGTCATGCTTACTAGAACCTCTCCCACTCCAAAGCTTATATATTTCCAAGATCTATGCTTATGATTGATAATTTGCGGAGTTAAAAGAACTTGAAATAGGTGTATGCTTGTGTTTGCCTTTAACTGACCAAATGCCTTAAGTTTATTTGCTTAAACTGATATGCAACATATAACAGTGAAATAGTGCAGCAAATAAACATCATACACAACAACAATATAATTAGGAGTTCACCCAAATCTCTTGGGCTATGTCTCTGTGAGCTCTAGTCAACTCAACTAGGCTCTTTGGGATTATGGCTTCAATTCTTTTACAAGTGCTACACTTAACTCCATTGGGTTACAACTGAACCAATGGGCTTAGAATGCCATCTTTATCCTTGGCTGTTTGGCTCTCTGGCTGTCGGCTCTGGCTCTGGCTCTCGGCTCTCGGCTCCCGGCTCTCGGCTCTGGCTCTCGGCTATGGCCCTTAGCTCTCGGCTCTCTCGGCGCTGGTTTTCGGCTATGGCTCTCGGCTATGGCTCTCGGCTCTCGACTCTTGGCTCTTGGTTCTGGCTCTCGGCTCTTGGCTCTTGGCTCTCGGCTCTTGGCTCTTGCCTCTATCAAGCCTCCAACCTTTGGTGGGTCTTTCGCTGTCCTCCCAACCTCTGGTGGCACTCTGTGAATCTACGGCTCTTTGGCCTTCTGCGCTCAGCTCTCTGGGAAATCACCCCTTTGCCATCGCCCCAACCTCTAGTGGCTTCTCAATTTTCACGAGCTTCTAGTTTTGCTCGACCTCCAAGCGACCCTCTGTCAATTGTGCTCTCTCAAGGGAAAACTTTTGAAGGGAGCCCCCTCTTCTTCGCTTGGCTCTCTGGCCTTTGAAAAATCCTCCGACTCTGTGGCTTCCATCCGTTCCTCTGTGTGCAATCATGAGGAATCATTCCTTTGTGGCTCTGCGTCCGGCCTTTCGGCTCTGTGGTTCTGCGTCTGGTCCTCTGGCTCTGTGGCTCTCTGTGTATAACGCATCCCTGTTACAATGCATCATTGTTACAAAACGCCCGCTTATAGCGTGGCACAAACGATTCAAGAACATGGACAGTTTACAAAGGAATCAACGGACTTTCTTCGGACGAAATCCCGAAAACAACCATATTTCCAATACACAGAAGTATTCGGATTTACATAGGAAAACATTGAAAATCCGAAAATCCGGATTTCAAATATTATGAAATCGCATTCATAACCTATTGGGTCTGTGCCTTGATCTCAAGTCGCAATCGCGACAGGCATGTGTCAACGACGCTTTATGTGGTTGCGATCGCCGATCGCAGATATCGGCGCATCGCATATCGCAATTGCAACACCCAATGGACTGTGCCGACCAATATATATATCGCCGATTCGATCTGCCGATCCGATATATATTGCCGATCTCCTATCAATCAACGCTTTCACTTATCGACGCCATCGCATTGGTCACGCGTCTTTTAAACACTCCACTTGACTTTCTCTGATGCGACAATAATGCTCCATTATAACATATATGTGATACGATGAAGGAATGCGTTGCGATGAACTTTAAGGGTTTTTATGTTTAAAACACATTTTCCCTTAAGTCCCATTTATAAGAAATTGCCTCCTTTTCTAAGGATAATGGACAATCTTCTTTTTACCATAACTCCTTCGTTCGCAATCCATTATGGTCCATTCAAATTGCAGTAGATTCAAATTGAAAAGATCTACGCAATGAGACTATTCCCAAGAGCATCCTTTGACTTTTATTTTCCTCTGTGAGGAAGATTTTTAGACTTAGAAGTCTATGTTAGATCCATTTTGGATCAATAAATGTCGCACAGCCCAGGTAATAAGCAATATTGACCTCCTGTAGATGAATAATACACTTAGAACACGTCCCTCTCTTGTATATGCTCTTCGTAGTAGCTTCAACACTGATTTGTCCTCTTCTTCAAGGTAGCTCGACTTCTTAATGGTAGAACTTGTCTAGTAATAAAGCTTCATGGTACATCCCTCTCTTGAGATGAAACCTGACTTCCTTTCCTCAGTGAGAATCTCGTCCTCTAAGTAGAATATAGCTCAGCTAATAAGGAAGATAAACATTGCCTACTAAAACCTTCTTTAACTCAACAAATCGACCCACCATTGGCTTGGCAGCTTGATATTTTGATGGGTATCTCTTAGTCTCTCACAAATGAGATTATCTTCTCCTTCGAATCAAATAGACAATAAAATCAAATGATAAGACTTTTTTACGTCAATGTCTCCTGCAAATTATCTTCTCCTTTTAATCTCAATGGTGAAATCTGAGTGATTCAACGTCTTGAACCAATTAGAGTATATAGTTTCAACACTGAAACCATCTATGGTGGCTAGGGTTTCTCAAGCCCTAAACTCCTCTCAAAAAATTCTTCAATAGTTTTTTTTCAAAAAATACAAGTGAATGAATGAGGAGGTCTCCTCACTTTTTCTCTTTTATAAACTGGTGACGAATTTTACCGCCATTTTACTTTTTAAATTTTTACAAAGTCACTTTATAATGTTTTCATTTTATAAAGTTAAAGTTACTTTTCACTTGCTTAGGAAATGTCATTTTTTCACCCCTTATACTTTTATAATGTTTCCTTAGGCGAATTAAGTCCCCTTATTAAATATTTCCCTTGCTTTAGCGTACAAGAACCATTTTAGGCTAGCGGATTTCGTCACGTGCTTCCTAAGTGGTCGGAAACATTATAGTCTCCCAAGATAGGTAGCAACTAATTTGCTATCCAATCTCCTATCTGGCTAAATCATAACCATCCAATGGTTGTACAAACTCACCTTGCTCATCCCAACTCACCCAAGTCAATCTAGGCTCACCATGGCTTAGATAGACTCATCTCAGCTCATCAAGGCTCATTTGGCAAAAGTGGCTCAAAAAGACTCATTTGGTTGTGTTGTTTGTCTCAACGAGTGAGCACAAATAATGATCTCAGTGGTCTTAGCACCCAACCATCTTGGTTGTCTTTGCTATTTTGGCTCAATTAGTCATCTTAGTGATTTCAACTCAAGTGAACATGTTGGTTGCCTTAATCGTCTCATTCAATTAGTGGTGGTGATAGTCTTGGGTTAGGGAGCCATTGTGGTTGTCTTGGCTATCCTGACTCACTGAACCAACACGATCGTCTCAGTTGTCTAGACTCTCGATCCTCGTAGTCGCAACCTTCTTAATTGAGACAAATCATTCTAGCCATTCTATTTTCGTCTAGAATAGTGCCAAGTCATCACAACAATTCTAATTCTATCCAAATTAGTGCCAAGTTGTCTCAGCCATCCTGTTTCCATTCAATACAATGTTGAATCATCATAGTTCTTTTGTTCACAATCAAAATCACCTGAAATAGTCTTAAAACAACTTGAAAACAAACTCCATGAAACACATAGCTTTCTAGGTTAAAAAATATGCCCAAACCAAGAATAAGACTCTAAGTGCCTCTACAAATCCTCTTCTCCAAATGCCAAATAAATTGAATTATTTATACCTTTTCTCAAAAAGGTGGTTATGATCACTTTTATAAGTTTGAGCTAATCGAGCCATGGAGAAACCTTGATTGACCTACTAAGTCACAACTAAACAAGCGACTTAGTCTAGTATTATTGGAACTGGGCGGCCTGACTGGTTTGGGGGTCAAACCAGTCCTATTTGAGGTTTGAAACCGGAAATGGTCGATTCGTTACCGAACAAGCTGGTTTTGTAATGGAACTGGCCGGTTCGGTACCAAATTGACTTTTTTCCACTGAACCGACTGGTTTTGTACCCAATCGGTTGGTTACATATAGTCTGACCAAAAATATTCCAAACCTAGTTTTTGAAAAAAAAAGAATTTTTGAGTGGGGTAGCCTAATATTCAAGCCTACGGCCCTAGCATTGCTATAGAATTCATGGTAATGTTAAATTCTTAAAGTAAAAGTGACATTCTCATTTATCTTTCATTTTCATCCTTTTACTTAAATTTTTAACATTACTATGAAATGACTCAGTGTTGAAAATTTTAACTAGGTTCGGTCTTCATAATTGTTATTATATTATGTAAATATATATTTTATGTAAAAACAAAAAGAAAGAAAAATAAATTTATTTTTCAAGCATGGGTTTCATGCTCAAGTCAATTTGTTAATTAGGTCAAGCATGTTCTTCATGCTTCTAAGGTTTATTGAGTCGAAAAGAAAATTATTTTGTCAAGTCCCATTTGGACTTTTTGTAAAAGGTAGAAAAAGAATTTTATTGAAATCAAAGTGTCAAAAACATGACCAAGTTGGCCATCCAAATTGTCAAGTCGGCCTGCCCAAAGGACATGACCCTTCGCACATGGAAACAACTATATATTTGCAAAAATCCTCCATTGTTTGGCAAGTAATTCAAACTCTCTTCTATGGAAGTAATTTAGACAACAAAAATTCTCCTTTTATCCAACAAAGGAAGAGAAAGAAGACTAGTATGCTAGAAAGCCATCCGAAGATCCTGTTCCATCCAAGTTCTGTTCTGTGGAAGATTATTATCCAAAGTTTTTCATCATCTATAGAACATACCCTTTGAAGTTCTGTAAAAAGGATTTTTGATCGAGCTACTGTGGATGAGAAACACTGATACATGATGTGAAAGACTAAGATATGACGTGAAAGGTCGAGGAATGTTATGGAAAGCTACGGTATACTCTTGTGAACATTTGAAGAAAATTACTTATCTGAACAGTTGAAAACTTGAAGGGAGGCTTGGCTTGGATTCTTGTAGTCTTGGTCTTAGAGTCTTGGATTTCTCACTTTGATCTGATTTTATAAGAAGAGGAACTCTTCTAGGTTTTCCCCCTTGTGGGGTTTTGGCCCTAGCTTGGAGAGTCTATATCTTGTGTATTTTGTCTCTTGTAATCTTCATGTTTATGTTTTGGTAGTTGTTTGATGAAGAAGAACAGAATAATATAATAAGAAGCCAACAAATTTTCACAAGCAACTATCAAGTAAAGAGACATCTACTCTAATTTGCCGCCATATTGATTTCTTAACACCCAGGATGTTTAAGAGTGGTTCCAATCTCATTGGATTTCGTCTGGAGAAAGTAGAATTTTAGATTTCACTCCAAATCCAGTAGACTTAACAATTTTTTTCAAGATTGGGGGGATTGCAACGTTTCCATTGGATTTTTTCATCTACAAGGGTATGGAACTAGTATTTAATCAAGAACATCAAGCCCTCTGTGTACCTTGATGTTAGTGGCATTTGTTGTTGTACTCTTCTATCACGACCTTACAAAATATGTATCCATCACTCAAACAAAATCTGAACTTCACGTGCTACGTTTTTCCTATCTTATTTTAATGCTTAGAGGGTGATATTGATGACGAAGATCCCAATATAGGCAATGATTTTGATGATATGTAGGTATTTGTTGTAGTGTGATGTCTTTTAGAAGCTAGAGGTCATCTAGAGCCTGTTTGTTGATGCATTTGTGTTTCAAAGATGGATTGCACTTGATGCTATTTTGGTTTTGTGCACCCTTACATGCTATATAAATGAGAACTTTTGCTTATTTGTGTATAAATGTTTTGGATTAATATGGATGCACATGAATATATCTGTTTTCTTTAAAATTTGAATATTTTATGTATTTTTCGCTGATTGATTTTTTTTTTATCGGTTCTGGTTTGGTTTCGACCGGTTCTCGATTCAAAGGGTATTCCAGTTTGATCACCAGTTCGGTTTGATAACATTGGCTTAGTCAAAGGCATCTCCACATAACCAAAGAAACATTGGAACCATTGAATTGGTCCCAATGCCCATTACTCCTCATGGTTAATCTGTCCCATTACCCATGACTCCTTTTGGTCGACTAAGGAATTGATTTCCTATCAAAGAACATCTTACATAGGTGACATTGGGTTTGTCTGAGTGCTCAAAACCGCAAGTGTGGTCCATGCATCCAAGAAAGATCTAGTCAAGGGAAATGAGTGGGAGTAAGGGGTTGGCCCTGTTTCCAAATCCCTAACATTCTCCCCCACCTGAATTCTCATGTCCTTGATGATGCACATGTTAAGTCTAATGTCATTCGATCCCTCGACTGAGCTAAATATCACCATGAGATTCAAGGTTCAAATCCCTCGTGGGTTAAGCCCAAAAAAAATTCATCATGTGGTACATGTTACTATCTCTGATGCTGTCATAAACTGTCTTGCCAACTTTATCTCAAATAACACCTCCTTGCATTTGAATCTACCCCATAAATCCTGGTGTAACCCAACTTCTGTAAAAGATCTGGATCTTGGGGGGAGGCCCCCAAGATCTAAAAAAATTAATTCGATCTTTGGGGGGAGGCCCCCAAGATCTGAAAAATTGAAATGGCAGAAAAAAAAGGAGAGAACATGCAGTAAATAAAACCACAAAGTTTTTTATTTATTTATTAAAATAGAGAATAATTGTGAAAGTTACATTGTGATGGACAATCTTCCCTTTCACAAAATGTGACTTGATACTTATAGTCTTCTTTTAGTTACAATACCATGGGTAAATTCCATGGGTGGGTAAATACCATGGGTGAATGTTAAAATTGGAAACTAGGGCCAAACTCCATGTGGGTCCTACTTATTTATGGCAACTGATATTTTTCTTGGATTCCTCTCGTTGAGAGGTGTAGGATTGATCTAAAGATCATCCGATTCTGACATATATTCATGGAGATATGAATTTATTTGTGTTAGGTGACAATTCGTCAAGGTCGGCCAGAAACCAAATTACCCTCGCTTGTCCTCATCATTGCACTATAAATAGAAGAGGCTTGCAAGTCATTTGAGACATACATTCACACCTCTTGTGATCTCTTCCTCTCCACTTGTTTGGGTTTTAGTGGAAGGAAGAATCCCTAAGAGAATACACAACCCTAGAAGGTTGCCGTAGCCCTAGACGCTGTCTAAAGAGATCTATACGCTGCCCTCATCTACATTCATGGAGGATGATTGTTACATTAGAGGAATCTTCGCTGCCCAAAAGTAGGTTCTTGTAACGCAATAAGGAAAGGCTTCAACATTGGTATGGAGGAGCCCTGAGGCTGCTTTAATAAAGAACCTAACGCTGTCATGGAGGTGGACCTAACACTGTCATGGAAGAAGGTTTAACGCAGGCCCTAACTGCTGGCCTTATTCCACTCTAATTCGCTGGAAAGAAGAGGTGCCTTCCGCAAGTCAAATGAGGGTTCTATACAGCTAAAGGAGGATCCCTTCACGCTGTCCTAAAGGAGACATTTAAACGCAACAATATATACGCTGCCAATGGATGCTCCAAAAGGAGCCCTAGCTGTAGTCTCTCACACAGTTAGACGCAATCCTAATGAGAGGATATACCCTAGCCGTAGATACTAATGAGAGCTCTTCGCTGTCAATGAAGGAGCTCTATGAACGCTGTCCTAATGGAGGATGATCATCACATTGACCAGGAGGCTCCTACGCAGTCATAGGAGAAGCTTTATCACAAGTATGGAGATGACCTAGGAGCAGTGACAAACTCGAATGTATACATTCTTGGCATGATAGTGGTGCAACATAGTGATGATGAATGGTGCAGCATAGCGCAACATGACAATGGTGCAACATAGTGATGATGAATGGTGCAACATAGTGCAGCATGACAGTGGTGCAACATAGTGATGATGAATGGTGCAGCATAGTGCAACATGACAGTGGTGCAGCATAGTGATGATGAATGGTGCAACATAGTGCAACATAACAATGGTGCAACATAGTGATGATGAATGGTGTAGCATAGTGCAACATGACAGTGGTGCAACATAGTGATGATGAAGTGCAGCATGATGGGTGCAACACAGTGATGATTGGATGCAGTATGATGAGTGTAGCATAGTGTAATGAAGTGTAGCACAGTTATGGGTGTAGCACAGTGATGGGTACAACATGGTGATGAAATCACCTGTGTTAAGATCTGCTACCTCATGTATCATCTTCCTAGAGAAGATCTCTACTCTTATTTTGACAAGTCAAAATGTTGACTTTTGATGTATATGTACTATCTCTCTCTCTACTGAACTATTGAAGAACATAAGAAGAATTGATCAAGGGTTTCCTCACATTGGGGTTTGTCCCTGGCTGGCACTGGCTTGTCTTTTGCGATTTATGTTTATGTTCTATCTACATTTTACTATCATGCTAAATGTGATTGCTAATCTGGAATTGATATTGAGCTAATATGGAAAATTGAAGTAAATTTGCTCTCAGCGTAGAACATATCAAATTTAACATGGTATCATAGCTAAGGTGAAGACAAAGCCCAAGCAAGAGTGAAACAACAATCACCGAAGACAGTTGGATGAGGTCAAAAGACTCAATGGGTTCCTCATCCCACTTCAAATTCACCAAGGGTGAAGTCGAAGCAAAGAAGATTATCAAAGTGGCGCAACGGAAACATCTGGTGGCCTACCTACAAGTCACTTCAATGGGAAGTCCGGATCTGAGAATGGAAGGAAAGGCAGATGCCTTGCTTGTAATAAGTTTGGCCATTATGCGAGGAAGTGTCCAAATAGAAGTGACACATCACTTGATGACGATAACAATCATTCCAGGGGCATCTTCAATGATTGGAGGAGTGATAAGTACAATGGCAAAGGAAAAGGGAATGCAAGTCTCTTCAAGAAAGCAAGGATCTCCAGGTATGAAGAATCTAATGTTGTTTCAGATAAGCAGGAGTAGATCAACCCTCTTCACTACCTCTCCTCCGGACACTTTTAAAAAATGGTATATTGATAGTGGTGCTTCAAGGCACTTCATCGGATACAAGTAAGCTCTCTCTAATTTGATAGAGAAAGAGACAATCGTGGAGATTATTCTTGGAGACGATGCCACCTATCTCGGAAAGGGTGTAGGGAATGCTACCCTTCAATTGAATAAGAGTAGCATGAGTCATTTACAAGAAGTTCTTTATGTACCTGATCTCAAGAAGAACCTGGTGTCCATTTCGGCAATGGAAGTCAAAGGTTTCAAGGTGGCATTCATCGATGGAAAGGTACGTGTTTGAAAATGGAATTTTCAAGATGCTTTTACTCATGGGTTCAAGGTTGGCAATTTGTATCAAGTTGCAGGAAGTCCATTAGGGACCATGTCATGTGACACATCTCTTCAATCACACTGAAGGTCTGCTCATCTTCATTGTAAGCCCCTACCCGATGTGAGACAGATGGTGACAGGGATGCTTGAATTCAAAGAAGAGCATGAAGGTACATGTCCAAGATGTACCGAAGGAAAACTTACAAGGGGACCATTCCCCTCATGCAATAGCAAGACCATGGATATGGAACAACCAGAGGGGTTTGAGATTCATGATCGGGAAAATCTCATGTATGCAGGTAGAAGAAAGCCCTCTATGGCTTGAAGCAAGCACCCTAGGCTTGGTATGAAAAGATAGACAACTATCTGATGAAGCTGAGATTCACTAGGAGTGAAGCCAATCCAAACCGTTGCTTGAAGGTTGTGGATGATAAACCGATTCCGGATTTGGAATGGTGAACTCCAAGCCCGTGACTACCTTGATGAAGCCTAACTTTAAGAAGTTATGCGGTAGTGATGCCGAACCTGATTTGGGAAATGCCTCTGAGTTTCATAAACTCATACTAGCATTGATGTTCTTGGTGAACTCTCGTTCGAATGTATGTTTTGCAGTTAGCATATTGAGCTCATATATGGTTGAGCTTCACTGGGTTGGTGCCAAGAATCATTTGAGATATCTTCAGGGCACAATCTCTCATGGATTGAGATACACTGCCGAAAGTGTGAAGCTGCTTGATTGAGGAAGTTCTTTAGTGAGCTGTTTGGACATGTGCTGGATACCATCGTGATCTTCTGTAACAACTAGAGGGGGATTCGATTGTTGATGAATCACGTGTTCTATAATCGCTCCAAGAATACAAACATCAGGTACCACTTTATCTAGGATATGGTACAACGAGGAGCAAGAAGGCTCCATTACATTGGGACTGATGTGCAGGTCGCCGATATTCTGATGAAGCCCCTGGGAAAGGTCAAATTCTTGACTTTTCGTGAACAACTAGGAGTCGTGGAGAGACTCTCTCTTGAAGGTTCAGCGTAATATGGACATTGAGCTCTGGGAGCTCCAGGGGGCTTGGGGGTACTTCTTGGAGCAATGAGCAACCATAGGGTGAGTGGTTCAACCTTCCCTTAGTGGTCTGCTATGTAGGCAGGATGAGTGGTTCATCCTTCTCCTGTCGAGACACAGTCATAAGGTGAGTGGTTCAACCTTCCCCAAGTGCTTTGTTGTGTACAGGGTGAGTTGTTCAGCATTCTCCTGGGATACCCTTGGCGACATGTAGGCAGGATGAGTGGTTCATCCTTCTCCTACTGAGACATCCTACACATGCAGTCTGGGACGCATGGGAAGTATCTCTCATCTGGCCAATGAGTAGGGAAATGAGGATAGGGACCACGGTAGTACTGATGGATGCATCGTGTAACTACCGTACTCCCTATGCTAGGATGATATTGATCTGAGATCAATTGGAACTGACTTCGGGTCAGTAAGAGTGATATATTTCACTCTTTTGGAACTAATTTCGGATCAGTAAGAGTGGTATGATATACTCTCTTTATTTGGAACTGATTTCGGATTAGTAAGAGTGGTATGACACACTTTTTTTATTGGAACTGACTTCAGGTCAGTAAGAGTGGTATGAGACACTCTCTTTTATATGGGACTGACTTCAGGTTAGTAAAGGATGGTATGATACATTCTCGATCACTTCTTCTTCTTCATAGTTCAACAGAGCAGAGCAATGCAGGGCACTGATAGCTGAGATAGTACAAACTAGCAGATGGATTAGCAGATGGAGTTCTCCCTAGTTGAGAGGGAGTGTTAAAATTGGCAACTAGGTCCAAACTCCATGTGGGTCTAATTATGGCAACTAATATTTTTCTCGGATTCCTCTCGTCGAGAGGTGTAGGATTGATCTAAAGATCATCCGATTTCGACATGTATTCATGGAGAGATGAATTTATTTGTGTTATGTGACAATTCGTCGACGTCGGCCAGCAACCAAATTACCCCCACCTATCCTCATCGTTGCACTATAAATAGAAGAGGTTTGCAAGTCATTTGAGACATACATTCACACCTCTTGTGATCTCTTCCTCTCCACTTGTTTGGGTTGTAGTGGAAGGAAGAATCCCTAAGAGAATATGCACCCCTAGAAGGTTTTCCCTAGCCCTAGATGTTGTCTAAAGAGATCTATACACTGCCCTCATCTACATTCATGGAGGATGATTGTTACATTAGAGGAATCTTCGCTGCCCAAAAGGAGGCTCTTATAACGCAGCAAGGAAAGTACATTCAGGGAAAGTAAGAAGCCTAAAATATATTCAGGGTAGGTAGCCTATATGACAAAGTTAATTGAAGCAGAACCATCCACCTTTGAAGATGTTGTCAAACATCAAGAATGGAAAGATGCTATGAGTGAAGAATATGAATCAAGAACGAAGAATGGAGTTTGGAAAATCGTTCCTAGGACTGAAGACAAATTTGTGGTGACTTCCAAGTGGCTCTACAAAATTAAACATGCATCAGATGGAAGTATTGATAAATATAAGGCAAGATTTGTGGTAAGGGGTTTCTCCCAACAAGAAGGCATTGGTTATGAAGAGACATTTGCACCTACAACTAAGTATACAACTATACGATCGTTAGTCTCTTTGGCAACATCGATGGGATGGAACATCCTTCAAATGGATTTCAAGACAACATTCTTGAATGGTACTTGTTACCGCTCAAACTAGCAGGGGTCCTAGGAGGGGATCCTAAAGAGAAACTACTAGGTCAAGTGGCAACAATAGAGCAATAGGCCACTGTCACCTCAGCTATAGCTCCCTGCTCTTTACGAACTTTCACCGATGGCAGGAGACTCGGTATAAGAGGAATCACAAGGAGGCTTAGGTAAATGGCTTGCTTTAGAAGCAAGGTGATTGGCTCTCTAGGAAGGGTCGAGGGGATATCTAGGCCTAGGTTTGGGGAATATTCCTTGAGAAGAAGTATCCTAGACCTAAGAATCCTTAAGGAGAAGTGGCTTCTATGTAATCCTTGTAAAATTTGAGTTACAAAGTTGTGGGACCACAAAGAACCCAAGTGGACCCAAACTAGGTCAAGGGTGTGGGTTTGATCATCAATAGATGGGCTTGACTAGGTTTGGGAGGAGAATAAGATCAAAGGAATAATTTTCTTTTGGAGTTTCAATTCAATGATCCAAACGAAGACACTAACCTAAGGGAACCTAGGGAGAAGAATGGTCTTCGAGCTAGGGCTTGCAGTATCTTGGGGTTCCATCGTTGAATTGGGTGAAAATTGGAGGACCCCTTGAGAAGACCCCAACGCAGTAGTTGACCAATTTTTCAAGAATTTTGAATGGCTAGAAATGATTTTAGGTGATGCCCTAGGAGGTCTACTAGGTTAAGGCTTAGAAAAGAATGAAGGAGGTGAAAAGAGTTTTCTTTTTGCGATCACCTTTGGACTAGACTAGTGCCTAGCCTATCGGGAGATTGGAGTTAATGCAAACCAATGTTTAGAGATGTCTTATACCCAATCAAAGAGTCCCCTAGAAACTTCACATAGTCCTTGAGGTAGCAAATAGGTCACTAGAAAAGTTTATACTTCTTTGATGTTGCAATTGATGATTTGTCAAGGTAATAATGAATAATCATATACGTCTAGGACATTTGTTCACCATGCTTTGCATGAAACACATGAAAAACCCTCGCAAAGACAAGTTTAAACCAGTGTTGCAAGAAACACCCCCCCGGGATCAAAAGCCCGATCTGCGATCCGTACGGATGCGCGAGGGAATCACCCTCCGAAACGCGGTTCGGGCTGTTAAAGGCGCTTCTTGCCATTTTCGGAACCGTATCGCTGAATCATGCGGGCCAAAAAAAGTCGGCTTTTTTTATTTATTTTTTCTTTTGCTTGGTTGGGGTTGGGTCCACCTTGGGTTAAGGTGAGGAGTGAAGGGATTTAACACCCATTAGTCTCTCATTTGCTCACCTTGAGTTTATGAGAGCTTGGAGGAGCTTGGAGGACTTCCATCTACAAGAGCTAAAGAGGTAAGTGCAAACCACAAACTCCCTCATTTTTTTGACATTGTTTTTTGTATTTTTCTCCTCCTTCTCCTACTCTTTCTCATTCTTTCTACTTGCTCATTTAATTGCACGTTGTCCACCACCTATATCCATATTCCAAGATGGTGTTCTTTTGGCTTCTATGTATCATTCCACTTTTTGTTTTAATGATGGCAAGGGGGAGTAAGAATAGAAGGGAAAAAGAACAAGAGGATAATGGTCCCAATATGAGTGACCCAATGTATGATGAGGAGGAAGGGTTTGAAGTGGAAGGGGATGAAGTTGAACCTGAAGGGAACACTGAAACACTAGAGGGAAAGCTGCATTAACACCCTTGTGGAACTATGTGACCAAACTTGAAGGGGGAAAGGGTGGTGGAAGCTACAAATTTTTGTTCCCTCATGGTTGTCGTGGAGGAAAACCATTTAGTGGTTCATATACCCATGTGAAGAGGCATCCTTGTGGGGTGATGGATAATGATGACAAAAAGGGTGCTGTGGGGATACAAATTTGCCCAAACATTTCAGTTTAACAAAGAAGAAAATACATCCAAATAGAGGAGGTTGCACAACGAAAAAGCAAGAAACAAAAAACTCATTCTGAATCAAGTGCAACCTCTAGATTTGGTAGCTCATTTCCTCATGGTACTTCTGGAAGCTCTGGAGGTAAAAGAACAATAGGGGATTTCCTGAATGTTGCTGGGAGGGATGATGTGGATGGAAAGATAGTTCGATTTCTTTGTGCTTGCGGTGTACCATTCAATGTGCTTCGCTCTCCCTAAGGCCATCAATGAAACCCCAAAAGGATACAAGTCCCCCAACTATGAGAAAGCTAGAACAATGTTATTAGAAAGAGAAAAAGTAAAGGTTCAAAGAGCTTTGACACGTTTTACAAATGAGTGGGTAGATTGTGGGGTATCCATTGTATCAGACGGGTGGACAAATATTAGAAACCAACATTTGATAATTGTTCTTGGTGTTTCTGCTAGTGGTGCAGTATTTATTACATGTCATGACTCTTCCTCCATCAATGCATCTTCCCAAAACATTGCAGATCTCCTATTGCAATCAATCAGAGATGTTGGTCCGAATAATGTGGTTCAAGTGATCACTGATAATGCAGCAAATTGTAAGTCAACATGAAAAATTATTGAGCGTACTTATCCACACATCTTTTGGTCTGGGTGCCTGGTTCACACATTGAACCTTTTGATGCATGATAATGTGAAGCATAAAGAATGTGGGTGGATTAATGAGCTTTATAGGAGAGGGAAGCAACTCCTTAAATTCATCATAGGGCATACAAGGGTAAACTACTTCTATGGCATTTACTCCAAGTTGTAGTTACTTAAACTTGCAAAAACAAGATTTGCTAGTTATTACCTCACTTTTAGGTGGCTAGTGAAGGTGAGACAAGCTTTAACTAATATGGTGTGTGCTGAATCATGGGAGGAAATTACCACTGATAGAGATAGTGCTAATGTAGCCAAGGACACTATTCTTGACATGTACTTTTGGTCGCAGGTTAAATATGTTTTGCAATTCACCAAACCAATTTATTACATGATCAAGTTTGGAGATTCAAATCGACCAATAATTGGGGAGGTGTATGAGCAAATGGATAGCATGTTGGGGCAGATTAAAGACATTGTTGAGCCTAGAGATATCACCTTGTGCAATTATATTCGTGCAGGGGTGGAAAACTGATGGGAAATGCTAAATGTTCCATTGCATGCATTGGCATATGTTTTGACACCTAAATACTATCATCCATCATGGCTTTCAACACCAGCACCCGGGGGGGAAGTAGGAGAAAACCACACCAAGATCAAGAGGTTCACAAAAAATATATGATTGCATTGAGTAAATTAGTCCCTAATGAGGAGGAGGCTGCCATGGTACGAAGACAGTTGAGCAACTATACGCTTAACATTGGTCCATTTGGGTGCATGCATGCAATTAGAGATCGAGAGACTTTTTCTTCTCTTGAGTTGTGGAAAATGCATGGAGGGGCTACTCCACTTCTATAGACTTTGGCATTGCGGGTGCTATCACAGGTGGTAAACACTTCTTTTGCAGAGAGGTGTTGGAGCTCTTATTCTTTCATCCGTAGTGTTAAAAGGAACAGGTTGAGTTTAGACCGGGTAGAGAGCTTGGTTTATGCTCATTACAACTTTCGATTGTTGTCCCATTATTGTGATGAATGAGGCAAAGACTAATAAAGACCTTAAGATTTGGGACAGGAATCCAGAGGAGCCCAATTTGGAGGATGGAGTGTTGCGATTAGAGCAACTAGAGGATGCTCTTATCCAGGTATGTCCATTGTTGTATGAATTTTGCTTATAAAGCATTTCTCTAATTCCTATTTTTAATTTTTTTTGTTAACTAGTTTTTTTTGGTATGAATTTTTTGAGCGATTCTAGGATGATGATGATCGAGGTGAGATGCCACCCCCATCTGGTCCCTTGGTTCCTAGGTCCATGGTTCAACACCAACAACAGGGGGTTCGTCTTCATCAGTTTTAGTGCCACAACTTCCACAAGCACCATCTTCTTCATTGCCACCACCTGGAGGCTCACCGCCACATTCTCTTCGTGGTGGAAGGAGGAGAGATTAGTAGATATATTCACAATTTACTGCTTTTGTCATAGATTAATCATTAGACTTGTAGGCTTGTGAATTTGAACCTTTTTGTCCTGGCCGTGACCAAGTGACCTATTTTGTAAACATTGTTATTTGAATTTTGGACATGACAAATGTTGACAACTGCTCACTTGCTAGATAAATCATAATATGCTCTATGTTTTATGTTTTATAATATGCTTAAATGTTTTATGTTTTATAATATGCTTAAAAATTTGATGTATGTTTGTAATTACTAGAAGATAGATGGTTGATGCTCGAATAATTAATCATTGACATACTAGTAACTACAATGGAATCATGGATGCAATATGTATCTTGATTTATGCAAAAATATGCATGTTCTCATGTCTTTTACAACTAATTTGGTATTTGGGATGTTTGTTTTGAATATAAATGCAATATATATAGCAGATGCTTCCGCAGACGCTTCACTTCCTAGATTTTTGGAAAATGATGCTTCTGCGTCCCCGCTTCCAAAAAACGTACTCGTTTCGTCCCCGCTTCATGCAACATTGGTTTAAACAAATTCACATTTCTTAAAGGCAGTTACACTAGCTTCATGAGCGAAAAACATTCATACATTACACTAGTGACAATACATGTAAAGTAGAACATGAAAATGACTCTTACAAGTATAGCGAAAATCCTCCCATTGTCAATGTGCAAAATATCGAAGCTCCAAGACAAAGATTTATACTTTCCAAACATCGAAATGCATTTAGAAATCCAATTCATCCATCAAAGAGGCTAGCCAAAATTCTCAAGAAGAGATAGTCCAATCCAAAAATGTGATGAGAGAAATGAATGAGCCTCTCATCTATTTATACAATCCATAAAGGGGGTTCAAATAGCCTATTAGCCTAATAATGTCCCTTAATAATAAAATAATGTGCAAGAATAACAAACCTTGGTGACAAACCCACCAAGATGGCTCCATAATACAAAAGATAAGACTCTCAAGTGGGAAAAATAGTAGATACAATGAGTCATTGGGCCATTGAAGATGCCTAGTGGAGTCCAAAGTGTGCCAAGGTGAGAGAATAGGCTCCAATCATAGTGATCAAGGAGGTGCCCCCTTGATATCCAAGAAAATTAAATGTGGTGTCCCCAAGTGGGTGTGGGGGCACAATGACATCCTCATGGGTCTCCAAGTGGATCGATAATGCCTGTATACCATCTGTAAGGGCTAGAATGATGACGTAAGCCCTCCATCTGTCTTCCATGGTGAGACACATCCTCATCTAGGCCCTGGAACATCTGCCAAGTGTGTGGTGCAAGTGTGAAGCCGACTAGGCATGGTGATCCAGGTGCATCATCTTCATCCAAAAGGTGGAACACAAGCAGTGAATGAATGGTGCTGAGGATCCATGAAGTGCTCTCTGCTATGGTGGAGGCCCATGGCTCTTGATGCTCACCCTACAAGTGCCAATGTGACCCTCTGGAGGGCTTGGACCCTGTATGGGGAGACCAAACCCCGAATGGAGACCCATCGCAATCCTGCATAAGATCCATTGCGTCCCCTTTCCCTCCAGTACAACAAATTATTAGAGTAATCAAGTAAAAGAGCTTACAAATCATGGAATCAAATGGACACTTCATGGTGGCAAACCCTTCCATAGTGGGCTTCGGCATGTACAGGTGTCTCTAAGCTCAATAAGGGGGTTAACCAAGGACCCTATTAAGTGGTTTAAGCCTTTAAAGGGAGTCACATGCCCATGGTACATCTATCAAGTGGTAGGTGACATGTGATATAATGATGGAATGGAGTGGGGATCAAAGGAAAGCTCCAACCACATGCCATGGTACAAGGGTAGCTATAATAGGGGAAACCCACACTTGGGTATATGAGTGTAGGAGGGAGCAATTGTGGTACATGAGTTATCTCAGCCTTTTTTTTTCCACCCTTCTTGATATGCCTTTTGCTTTTGATTGTTTTTTCTTCATAACTGCTCAGGGCTCCAGGGGATGAGAGTACGATGTGTAGGATACAATAGAAGATACCCCCTTTAAGGTGTGGTAGTTCATTGCCCATTAGGGGTTGGGACAATCATGGATTCCTTAATGTGGAGGGGGCTCATCTAGGGCCCATAGGAACCAGGGTGATGGTCATAGATAAGGAATAGAGCCCATGCTTGACTTTTGCCCACGTGCTAAATTAGTATGTCTCGACCATCTTTTGCATTTTGTGGTACATTTCCTGTTGAAAGTGGCCAAATTATGCTTTTTCTTTTCGTTTTAGCTGCATCAACCAACGGGGCACCATTCCAGGCCCGACCCAAGGTGTGAGCAAGGGGAGGGGGAGGCTAAACCTTTGTGGACCCAGTGGACAAATGTGGAACTAGATGGGAAAAGTGATAAATGAGGTGAAAATGAGTGGAGGGGAGTGATGTATATGGTGTCCGAAAGCAGGACCAGGCAACCAAAATCAGGATTTCCCATGTAGTGCCAATCGTAAAGCTAATGGCTAGTAAAGGAGATCCCACGAGACTAGGATACAAGGGTAACCACCAAATCGGGTAGAGGAGACAAGAGTACAAACCTGTCCCATTCTTTCTGCTGAATTCCCCACCAATCCATGCTCAAAAGTGTCCATGATAAATAAACAAAATTACTCAACTACACCAATGAAAATCCATACCTTCGTGGTTGGGAGGCCCACCTTCAAACATACGATCATAACAGATGGGCGAGGGACCACATGGTTGGCTCAGGTGGTGGAGATAGTGGCGCATCAAGCTGTCTGGTGGCTACAAGGGGTTGCTAGCTGCCGACTAAGGACCATCTAGGAGAAATTTTTTTCCTATGGATAATATCCACAGGTGGCGGGTAATAGTACTCGTTGAAGAAGTCTATATAAAACAAGCCTTGGGATTTGAAGTGAATGATAGAGAGACTCATGTCTGCAAGCTGAAGAAGGCACTTTATGGCCTTAAGCAAGCTACAAGGGCTTGGTATGCAAGAATGGACACATATTTACAAAGATTGGGCTTCTCGAAGAGTTCTGCTGATCCAAATATTTATATCAACGTTGTGAAGGGTGAGCTCGTAATCATTCTTCTATATGTGGATGATCTTCTCATGACAGGTATAGAAGGTCGTATTCAAGAATGCAAAATGTAATTGGCAACATAATTTGATATGAAGGATCTAGGGCTGATGCACTATTACTTGGCGTTGGAATTTTGGCAAAGACCTGATGAGATATATCTAGGTCAAGGAAAATATGTGATTAAGATGCTGCAAAGGTTTGGCACGATGGATTGCAAACCTATGACAACCCCTATGATCACAAATTTGAAGAGGCTAAGAAGCTCCGATTCAAGCCCTATGGATCTGACAAGGTATAGGCAATTGGTCGGCTCTTTGATGTATTTGGTGAATACTCGACCAAACATTTGTTTTGTAGTAAATGTTCTTAGTCAGTTCCAGATAGAGCCCAAGTATGACCATTAGATAACATCCAAGCATATACTAAGATATCTACGAGGAATAATTCACTACTGCTTGAAGTATGATAGAAAGAATGATGTGTTAAAAATATGCAATTGCGGTCAAATTCCACTTTGGACAACTCACCTGATGGAGATAATGATTGCATTGAATTCCTCTTTTTGAGAGGACTGAAATCGACCTAAAGATCACTCGAATTGGATAAGGTAAAGTGTATTTATGAATAAAATCCCACGTGCATATTTGATAAGGTCGGCCCTAAAGCAAAGTGGACCCTCTTGGAAGGCTATAAATACAAGTGCCCTCTACCTCATTTGGACATAATCATGAGACACTTTTCTATCTTGGTTTTTGGCTCGCATAGGTTTGAGGCTTGTTCGCAGAGGAATAGGTTCGCTCTGAGGTGAAATTGCGGGGTCCAAAGCTCACATTTCAGATCTAGGGTTTTGGGCCATAGTTGTAGGCACAACATAGAAGGATCTCGACCACAGTCGCTCCCACAAAGGCTCATGTGTGCAATCCAGTTGCACAGACAACTCACTGTGCATGCAACGGAGAGTTAGGGTTTTCACAGACACAGTCGCTTGCTTGCCATAGATCATATTCGGCTCTAGTTGCTCGCTCGCCAGGCTTAAGGGTGCGACTGGGTTGCTAAAGTCACTCGGATGACTCCTCCATGCGATTGGGAACTAAAAGATGAAATCTCAGTTGTCTGAAGATTTCGCTCAATGACCGCAGGGTTTGGTAGTTGACTGCAGTGAATGACAGTTCAGTACAAATTTCAGAATCAGTGTTTTGAGTATAAGCTTTGTTGGGTTTGTTTCAAGAATGTTGTAGTTGTTTTTACTGGTTAGCTGCATAGATGAAGATATGGATCATTGTACTCTCTTTTGCTGAATCATTTAATGACAATCTATAAGAAGTAGAATTTGCAAGGGTTTTCCCCATAGTGGGTTTTGCCTTGGTTTCCAACCAATCCTAGTGTCTCTATGTGTGAATGTTTTTCTTGTATTGTTCCTTCATGTTCCGCTGCATTGATGATAATGATATTGTTCTTTCTACATAGTTGCATATGATGATGAATAATGATGTAAATCTGAATAATGCTTTGATGTTACAAGGTGAACTTAATGTGTTAATGAAGAAATGCAATTATCAAAGCAAAGAGTAATATAGCCCTAAGAAAAATTAACATGGTATCAGATTTGGGCTAAAGAAAAGTCATGGAGATAACCCCCATGGAGACACCTTTGATGGAAGAAAGAGAAGATTGAGGATACCTAAAAGAATTCTAGTGTTTGAAGAAAACCTTAGGCTATTTGTGTATTACAGTTTGATGGATATTATGAAGTTAGGGTTTGAGAGAAACCCTGGTTTGTGGCAAAGATATGAGATATGAAACCTAGCATGATCAATGTGAAGATGCTCAAGCACTTGTGACAGATTTAATGAAGCCCTAGACGGGATAGTCTTTAGTAGGCTTGGTTGTTGATAAAGTTGATAGAAGGCAACATTATTATGCGAGCAATGAACAATGATGGTTGGTTCAAGAGGGAGAGGATCACCTCTCACTGAAGATGAGTATTTCTTGACTTATGATGCTCCTATATGTCTTTACTTTTGTCTAGACTTATGGATCTAATTGTTGTGTTGATCATTACTTATACTTCCTGCATGTATATTTGAGTATTTGGATGTTTCTAACCTCCTTGATGAGATGTAGTAAGAGGATTCTTCTTGAGGATCATTTGAGATGCATGAAAGAAAATCTAGAGTTGGAAAAGGTAAAGAGGCACTTGATGAAAAGGCGACAAAGTGCTACAAGTTGCCTATGTCAAATGAAAAGGTGCACAGGTATTTGAATACTACAAGGTATGCATGGTATATTGTTTCAATGTTATGTTTCAGCCGAGCCCTAAGGTATGATGAGAATGTCTCCTTCTCAAATGGTTCATGCATGCATATGAAAGTAATTTGGATTCATGATTCTTATGATGAAATGGTGCACTTGATATTGAACAAGTATCTTACCTTCTAGACATAATGAACTTCTTGATTCTATGAGGCTACTTCATGTTGATCTTTGATATATTGGTATACTTGATGTTTGGCTAACATCTATCTTTTGGATATCTTGATCCCATAAAGAAGGCTAGCACCTTGATGATACTCTTGACATTTGACATGAATAAAACATGATGAATTTCATATAGAAGGTTAGTTTATTGATTTCTATATACAATACTATTGATGATGCTTGTGATGAGCATGATGAAAGTAAGGAAAAAGGTTTGACAGTCTTGTTGTTTTGGTAAAGTTTTATTGAATGCCCTGACTTGATCCTATTGATAATGATAAGCATGGTAACCATGATGATGGAAGTCTAACAATAAGTTTGATATTCATAATTTTCTTGTTGACCTTGGTAAGTTAGTAATTATGCCTTATGGTAAATTGGATGACTCGATTTAGTGGATTAAACTATTTAAGTGATGTTGTGTTCATGATCTTTGAAGTATGATGTCATACCTGTCAGCTGCCCTTATCATATCACTCTAACCCTTGACAAAAGATTGATGACATAATGTGATGATGTAGTCGTTGATGTTGGCATATATGATCATGATGAATATGTGATATGGTTTGACTTTATGATCTATTAGATTTGTTGATGCATGATATCATTATAGACAGGTTGATGGCATGAATGAAGATGACTGAAGTGGATTCCCATTCAGAGGGAATCAATTTTGATCTGAGATATTCATCCTACAATATGCGGTTGCATGAATGTATTGATGATGTTTGGGATTATTATTGATGAGCACATTTGGATGCAACTTTAGTATGAGATTTGCCATGATATCTTGGATGAGAGGTTCGTAGCACGACCGAGGTTGAGTACGATGTTGCTAGCATGGCTAGCTCTGAGGCAGGATGAAGAAGCTCCTTAGAGAGTTGTCTGAGCATGATTTGGATATGACATGGATACATTGTGATGACAAAGAGTGGGATCTGATTGGAAGATAATCCCATATATAGTTGGGACTGAGATACTTTCATATATTGAGACAGTGCAGTTGTACGAGACAAGCTTCGGCTTGTGGTTGGCACCTCCTTGAAAGGGAGGATGCATATGGTACCCTTTTTTGATTTATATGATTATTTATGTTCTAACATGATATTTGATTTGATGCCCTGAACAGGGGATAACTGCTATTGACTACTGACGATTTCCAGATACGAATACGATGATATATCGATGATCTATAGAGAGCATCATTGATCGAGGACACTAAGCCAACTCTTCCTCCCTTGTTTGAGCTCCCAAGGTGTGGAATTGAGATGAAGGGCTCCTGGGGTTGAGGGAACTCCGGACAATAGGGTCGTAGATGTTGCTCCCCTATCTGTCACCCGCGGGATGTGTGTGATCCTTGTCCGATTTGACAAGTCGGGTATCTCCCCCACCTTTGGTCGTTGCAAAGTATACCCTAGTTGGCATCATACCCACAAGCAAGGCTAGTTGGGATTGTCCCTCCCCGTCTGGCCAAGGAGTTAAGGAGGCTTGGAGGTGTGTGATCCTTACCTCTTGATAATTCGGGTATCTTGTCCAAGCTGGATTATGATGCAGGTGTTTTACCACATGACTGCTTAGATTCATCGATGGGAAGATCAACAAGCAATAGGATTGGGTTGAGATTTGCTTCCCTATTCGGTTTCGGGTTGAGAATGAGGTCCTCGATGTGATTCCAGGGTTGAGATGTGCTCCCCTGCGTGTTTGAATATCTTATTGCTCGATATGTGGTTGTAGATGTATAGCTCCCCCATGAGATTTCGGGTTGAGATTGAGCTCCCCGATGTGGTTCCAGATTGAGATATGCTCGCTAATAGTATGCTCTCCGATGATGATATAGATCATCAATTTAGCCCCTCGCCGATATTCCCAGATAGTAGCTTGCTGAAAAAAATTATGGGTAGTACCCCGTTGGCAGAGTTTTTGGGTATTAGCTCGATGGATAGAGGGTGGTAGATTGAGCTCCCCTCCGATTCTTCTTCTTTTAGATTCGAGAATGTTTAGCATATGAGCAGGGATAATCAAGAGATAAGCAAAAATACGTAAGAGATGAATTGAGATGAACATTGATGATTCGAGATGATGAGATACTTGAGCTTGGATGGGATATGATGTCAAGATGACATGTTGATCAATAGTCAGATATTGGCAGGTGGAATTCTCCCTAGTTGAGAGGGAGTGTTAAAGATATGCAACTGCGGTCAAATTCCATTTTTGACAGCTCAACCGATGGAGATATTGATTACATTGAATTCCTCTTTTCGAGAGGACCAAAATCGACCTAAAGATCACTCAAATCGGATAAGGTAAAGTGTATTTATGAATAAAAGCCCACATGTGCATATTTGATAAGGTCAACCCTAAAGCAAAGTAGATTTTCTTGGAAGGCTATAAATACAAGTGCCCTCTACCTCATTTGGACATAATTAGGAGACACTCTTCTATCTTGGTTTTTGGCTCGCACAGGTCTAAGGCTCGTCTGCGGAGGAATAGGTTCGCTTTGAGGTGAAATTGCGGGGTCCGAACCTAGCATTTCAGTTCTAGGGTTTTGGGTCTGTTACCGCTCAAACTAGCAGGGGGCATAAAGGGGATTCCTAGAGGGACAACTGCTAGATCAAAGGGCAACAATGGAGGCTTAGCCCACTGTCACCTCAGCTAAGACTCCCTACTCTTTACAGACTTTCACCGATGGGAGGAGACTCGGTATATAGGAAGGCACTTGTGAAGTGACCTTAATGATCCTTTTCCTAGAAAGGTGTTATGAAACCAGCTCACAAAAAGATAAGAAAGATAGATCAACGCCTTAGAATTCAGCCTCTTCGAGGGGGCAACCTCCTTTACATTACACGAATGAATGATTATTTGATTATTCAAATGACAAAACCTCCTTTCTATATATAGCAGTCTAAGGAGTCACAATATAACCCAGCCGACCTAACAATAATAATATAAAGGCACAAAAATAACAATAGAGGGATTCTATGGGGCACAGTAATAACAATATGGGGACAATAGGGGCACAACAATATTAATAAGGATACAACTACAATAGTAATGGGGTAATCACTAGTATTATAGGGACCTAACATGCCCCTCTCCTTAAAAAAAGTGTTGTCCTCAACGCTTGAGTAGTTCTGGATGCTTCTGTATAAAATTCTCATCCTCCCAT